>OX393573.1:7949083-7958847 GCA_947652115.1 Blastomussa wellsi
CTTGAATCTGAATTACTCACATTAGTTGCTTTCTTTATTTCTATACCATATGTATCTGGATCAAATTTTAAATTTTGTGGATTTCTAAAGTCAAAAAATGTATCAAATAAATCAAGATAAATACCATCATTAATCAATTTACGACTCATTTGATTTTCTTCTCTCAAAACATCAGAATATTGCTTCAGAAGATATAAAGATAGAGCAGAGTCTTCACCATCATCAGTTAAAATTCCTTTGATAACCTTATTACTCATATTTATCGACTCATTGAAGTAAATTGTATTATTCTTAAAATAATACAATTCATCATAAATCTTAGAGTCAACATCATTAGCATATCCAATAACTCCATAAACTATCAAATAACACTCCTCCCATTGATTATGAAATTCAGTTGGAATATCATGTTTCAAGTCAAAATTTATATCAATATATAAAATCCCACGATTTGAGTATTTATGAAAATGAACGATAAATTTTTTGTAATCTTTGAAATCTTTTGATGATTGCCTGCTGACATTAATTGAATCAGAAGTAACATCTAATTCTGTATTTATATTCCACTTTGGGTATACTTCGAAACATAATGTATGTTCCTTTTTATCAAATGAACTTAAATCAAGACTTAATCTCCCCAAATACCAATAGAATTTGCCATCACTTCCAGTCTTTACTTCACTCCGCACCTCAAATTTTATTAAATCCCAATTATACCTATGAATACCCAAATCTTTATTTGCTAATATTAAATTTCTGATTTTACTTTCAGCTTTCCAATAACCAATCAATTTCATTATGTCAACAAATACATTAACCTTATTGGTAGATGGATTTATTAAATTAAAATCAATATATTTTTTACTTGGGTGTCATTATCATCAGAAGGTAATCCGAGATTCACAATTTTATTTTCCCCCATATCCAAATCGCCATTAATTTTTTTATCATCAACATATTTTTTAGTAGCGGCGTCATTATCATCAGAAGGTAATCCAAGATTCACAATTTTATTTCCACCTAAATCCAAATTACTTTCCATAGAATTTCTCCCATCTTTAAAAATAGCATTTGTTCGCAAAAATACTATTGTTTTGTCCAATTTTGAATCTATACTTGTGATTTGTGGTGAATTCAATATATTTTTCCCCCCATATCCAAATTACCAGTCATTTTATTTCTCCCATTAGTGTAAATGACATTAGCATTTCTATAAGCTAATATATCACCAATTGTTGTTATTTGTGGTGAATTTAAAATGTTATTTCCATTCATATCTAATTCACCTCTCATCTTATCAGACCCATCCTTTTTCAAAAAATTATTGTCAATATACCCCCTCGGCACCAATGACTTCTCATCAAAATTAACTTCCGAAAAAGGTTCACTATTAATTATTTTTTTTCCAGCAAGATCAAAAGAATTTCCATCAGAAGAAGTTCTCAGAAAATGTAAATTTAAATACTCCTTATTCACTCCAGTTTTCATATCCTTAACATAATCATCATATGGGTCATCATCCCTTGCATCAGGATTATTCTCCAATCCAAAAATTTTATGTCCACCTAAATTTAAATCTCCCTTCCTAACATTTCCGTGTGCTATATCACTTTTCAAAGTATCAAATTGATGTTTTGTTACAGCGTCACCATATTCAGTGCCTTCTGCCATATATGTTATTTTCTTCCCATCAACATCATAATTTCCATCTGGTGTCAATTTAAATAAATTATTACTATCACGAGTAAAATCATTTATTACTCCCATTATATAAATTACCTACACAATCATTATATTATGAAAATTCCAAATTATGAAATTCATGGAAAAGGACAGAAAAATAATTACAGACAACTCTATCCATTCATGCCCAATGATACCTTCCGAATCTTAATCTGTGGTCCATCTGGCAGTGGCAAAACCAATACCCTAATCCACATGCTCCTTAAACCCCTAGTTTTCTATGACGCAATATTCCTCTACGCTAAAAATCTTAATCAAAATAAATATCAACTACTCAACTCCATTCTTAAAAAAATAGCACCCAATGCCATTTTGTCATCCAACAACAATATAATTCCCATCGAAAAAATTCCAAAAGAGGGTCAGAAAATTGTAATCTTCGACGATTTCGTCGATTTCGATTTCGATCCTCGCTGATGGCTTGGATGTTCTGCTGAAGATACACTCCAGAGGCTTGTGGTCTGTCTCTAGCTCAAACTCGCGCCCATACACGTAGAGATTCATCCTCTCGCAAGCCCAAACCAAAGCCAGCGCCTCCTTCTCCGTTTGTGCATAACGCCTTTCAACCTCTGTAAGGTTCCTCGAAGCATACGACACTGCTCTCCATTCCCCCTCTTGTAGTTGCAGCAATACCGCTCCCAGTCCATCCGGACCCGCATCTGCTACGATTCTTGTCTTGCAGTCACCCCTGAAGTAGGCAAGCACATTCGCTGACGTCATCAGTTGTTTCAGCTTCTTAAATGCAACCTGCTGTTCATTACCCCAGACAAAGGGTTCTCCATTCCTGAGTAATTTCCGTAGAGGTTCTGCCACTTGTGAAAAGTTGGGGATGAACTTTGACGAGTACTGCACAAGCTGCACAAAAGACCGCACTTCTGATGTATTCTTCGGAGCCTGTGCATTCACAACTGCAGTAACCTTCTCATCGCTTGGTGCAACCCCTTCACTACTAAGGTCATGCCCAAAAAAGGTCAACCTAGGTAGCCTAAACCCACACGTCGCTCCATTCAAAGTCAGTCCACTCCCCCGCAGACACTGTAGAACCGCATGCAAATTCTGATCATGCTCCTCCAGGTTTACTCCGTGAACAATCAGATCATCTGCAATATTCGCTACTCCGCGGCATCCCCGTAGTACATCCGATATGACTTTCTCGTACTTTTCTGGTGCCGATGAGATGCCGAACATGAGTCTTTTGTACCTATACAGGCCTCGGTGGGTAACAAATGTTGTTATCTCTCTCGACTCTTCCTCCAGCTCGACTTGGTGAAATCCCCATTTGAGATCCAACTTGCTGAAAACGGTGG
The DNA here is from genome assembly GCA_947652115.1 of Blastomussa wellsi. Lineage (NCBI taxonomy): Eukaryota > Metazoa > Cnidaria > Anthozoa > Scleractinia > Plerogyridae > Blastomussa > Blastomussa wellsi. The sequence goes on from OX393573.1 coordinate 7,952,134, forward strand.
ATCCATTTAGATCGTATAGGATTTCCTCAATTGTGGGAATTGGATGTCGCTCACACTCTATCGCTTCGTTTGCCCTCCTCATATCTACGCATACTCGAATGTCTCCGTCCGGCTTCGGGGCTACCACCAACGGTGATACCCATGCAGTAGGAGTGTCCGGTATCTCCTCGATAATATCCTTGTCTAGCAAATCATCTAACTTCTGGTCGACTTTATCCCTGAGTCCAAAAGTCTCCGCACTTGCTGAGCTACTGGTTTGACATCCTTATTGATGTGTAATTTAAGCTGATAATTCTTCAACTTTCCGACACCAGTGAGTATGTCTGCATACTCCTCACGAATATCTTCATCACTCCCCTCTGTCACCACTGAACAAACTCGGGGCTGACTTACCGGTCCCACTCGTAATACTTTAAGTTTCTCTGCTGTGTTCCTGCCAAGCAATGGCTTTCCGGTATTTTTGATGACCGTGAATTCATCCACACACCCCTCTCCGCTAGCCTCAAGAGCTATTTGTGCAACAGATGTTCCCACAACCTCCATTGGTTCCTTCTGACCATATGCAAACAGCTTCTTGTCTGACACTTTGGATTCACACTTGATATGTTTCTGTTTCAGTTTGTTCCAGGTCCCATAATCAATCAAGTTACAAGATGCACCCGAATCAATTAACACATTCTCCAATTCCACTCCACCAACCTTAAGTGTAATTTCTCCAGTTTCCTGCTGTCCTCCGACAACAAATGCATATCCATCTTCTCGGCCAGTTGCTCCATCTTCTACGTGGTACGTCCTTGTGATTGATCTGCTCCAGGCTTTTTTGTCTTGTGGCTCTGTCCACCTTTCTTTCCTTTCTTTACATTCTGTCCCCTCCCTTTATTCTGGGATTTCTGCTGCTTGATCCAGTTGACTTGTCCTGTCGGGTGTGTTGGAGACCTATCCATAGATTTCAACTGTTCATTAACTGCTTCGTGGGCTCTTGCAATGCGCTGTAGATCAGCTAACGTGGCACTAGTTTTCTCCAAGAACTTCCTCCTGAGCCTTTGGTCCTGGCACTTTTCAATCAGTTGGTCCCGAATCGTTTCATCAACGTCGGTGAACTCGCACGTAATCGCCTTCTGCCTCAACCTGCACACAAACTGATCGACTTTCTCTCCGTTCTGTTGCTCCATTTGTCTGAATACATGCCGTTCGAAGGAAACATTAACTTTCGGTACGAAATATTCGTCCAGAACCTCTATTACATCCTTGTAGGGCTTCAGTTCTCCCTCCGTGGCTGCGAGTGTATAGTATACGTCTTGCAGTTCCGTTCCCGCGGTGTCTAACAGTAATGCAACTTTCTGTGGATCGCTTGAAATCCCTTTTTCCAGCACATACAGCTCGAATGAACGCTTCCAGCGCTTCCAACGCACAGATAAGGTGCTTGGATCTTCCCTGGGATTGAAGCAGGGTAAATTTCGTACTTCCGTTGCTGAAAACTGGGTCGGTTGAGCTGCTTGACTCCCTGTTGCCTGACTCTCCGCCTGGCCTCCTGTGGCACCCGTTTAGCTCGGTTCTGGGTCTACCATTCTCCTCAAAAATCTCGCTTACTTCCGGCGGATTTTCCAAAATAAACACTTACAAAAGCGGAACGACTATTATCCTCGTCGCCAATGTACCGTCCTCGGTTGGATGGCCACACAATATCACTCGATTCCTTTAGAACTCAACATGTTTAATAATACTCGCCATGCTACTCAAAGATGGCTGCCAACAAGAACAATCCATAATGCTTTGCGGTTTACAACATACGCATACATGAAGTATTAATACGGGAACACTACATCCACCACCGCCAACCGATGATGATGATGATGATGATGATGATGATCTACCTCTGCCTCCTCCACCAACTTATAAAACTAGAAAAAGTTTTGATTTTGAACAAACAAAATTAGAAAGTGAAAGAAAAGAATTAGCTGAAGAAGAAAGAGTAATTCTTTTTTAGGTCGCCTAAGATATAAAAATAAGGGTGATGATTTTAAAGTTCCACCCACGAGTAAGAGCAAATATGTTGGTAAAACTCTTGGCGAATTAAGAAAAGAATCATTTGAAATAAGAGAGCAATTAGAGGATATTGAAGATAAATTAGCTTTTGATAAAAAGAAAATGGAAAGAGAATTTTATAAAAAAATCTAAAAGAAAATTTAAACCTAAAGAACCACGGCCATTTAGTCAATCTGATTTACAGAAACAAATAAGAAAACACCAGAACACAAACCGAAAGCAACTAAGACAGAGAGTGACTTGCAAGACCTTGAGAAGAAAATAAATTATATGGGAAGTCGTACGCAATATTCTGACGATGAAGATATAAGTGGTAGTGGACTAGGAGACGACCCTCACTTGAAATTAATTAATAGATTAGAATTATTATGTGGTTCAATATAAGCAGGTAATACATCACATAAAATAAGACAAGAAGCCAAACAAATACTTAATTTCCTCCATTCAAGAAATAGAATTACAAGTAAAATTAAAAATGCAATTATGAAAAATCACAGATTAATATAATTAATTAATATATGACAGAAATACATCCAATTCTATCATCAAGTGAGGCAAAAAAACAGCGTCCGCAATTTAATCAAAACGCGCACGATTTCCGAATCCATTTCAATAACCCCATCCAGTTAGACCCCAATAGAAATTACCAAATGGCCCTTGATGAAATATCAGAAATGACCTACTCATGGTACAATATATCAAGTGATTACAACAATAACAAAATAAGATATCGCAAAACGTCATCATACCCCTGGATAGAAATAGATTTCCCAGATGGTAATTACTCCTACGAAGATATCAACGAACAAATACAGTCCTACGACCGAGAAATCAACCTTGAATACGACCACGCCCTCCTCCGAGTTCAACTCAGCGTGAAACGAAATTATGAACTTGACCTATCACAAAATGATTTCCACATTCTCATAGGTTTCAATAAACGAATTTACACTGACCAAGAACAAACCGGCGAAAATATCCCCAATATTACCAATTCAGTGGACCTCTTATGTATCCACTCAGACCTAACCTACAGAAACACCACAGACGTAGCCAGTGATATCCTATTTTGTTTCTCCGTCATCTCCCGTAACATTGCCCGTTCTTTCACATTCATGATAGAACCCCGCAGATTGAAGTTGATTCCAGTCAACAAAAATCGAATAGATTCCATTCGAGTCTACATAACAGACGGACTCAACAGACCAGTGAAATTTAATGGCACAGAAAATACAATAATGGTAATTATAACCGACGGTGAGTGAATTATCTAACTAACAATTATATGAACCGACCACATGAATGGATGAAACATATAACCCCAGAACGGGCCTATATGAATTCCGTCATAAAGGTACAGGCATAACTAGCAGATCACTTGAGCAAATTTGTGGCTTATACTCTAATCACCCAGAAACGATCATAAAATATTTTGTAACTAATCTTTAATAAACACAAACACAGCATCCGGGGCGGGCGTCTCGTTTATTGATGCCCGCTTCGGCGGGCATCTCGTTTATTGATACAGCGAGCGTTTACAACATACCATAGAGAAAATTACAATCAGTGAATAAGCAAATAAAGTCAAAGTTGAAAGAGATGCCTTCGAGTGGCTCTTGCATAACTTACAAAATCTTAAATAGCCTAGAAAACCCCTCGGGGTTCACCATACCTACGAGCACGCCTAAAGTACTTCTACAATTAACACCAATCTAGCATATTAACATACTTCATTGTCATTAGCGAAGCGTTACAAAATATATTTAATCATACCCACATCGCGAGCACCTCGAAGAGGGGTGAGCGCAAATACCAAACAGAAAACACAACAACATCTGAACGCAGGCAATGAAATTCTTAAACGATTATCATCTATGCACGTGTAAATTATCTACTCAATTATTATATGTTCAGATCAGAAGACAATCTCAAGAAAACAGACTTCATAAGATTTAACCTAGTAACCCAACCACAGTCCAACGTCCCCAATAATCAATTCCAGAAAAAAAACAGATTACACCTTTGACATCAAAGACAGATCAACCTGGTTTGACTGGTACAATGCCTACCTGCTAGTAAAATATCGAGTTGAATTAAAAGCTGATGGTGGAGCTATTGCCAACGCCGACATTAATCAAGCGAATGCTGCCGGCAACTGTATCTCAACAATCAACGACTCAACAAGTCTAATCAACCACATGATGATAACATCAGCTGGTAGAAAAGTCTACGACAGCAACGATCTCCAAAAAATTAGTTTCCTGAAAAGTCTCCTGGAATACTCCCATGACTACGCCTCAACAGTTGAAGGTACTGGTTGGTACCTCGACGACATACCAATACATGAAGGAGCCGCCCTTGCTGCAGATGATTTCCCCAAAACTGGAGTATTTAAGAGAAACAGTTTATTGGTTGGTGACCCAATACCAATCCAACAAGCATCTATCCAACTCAATAAATTTTCTTTCTCCCACCCATGCAAATAGAAATTAAGATGACAATGACCAGTGATGATGAATTTATTTACAGAGCTGGAGCTGATGCCAATGTTGCACGTTATATTATTCTTGACCTTCAACTATGGTTACCCCGTCTCAACTTCACATCTAAAGGCCTCAACATGGCTAATTCATCATTTCTCAGACCCACTCGCTGGAAATACCTAAGAGAATTTGTCAAGGCATCCCCACCTGACAGAGCTGTTAGTGGAATGTACCAAATAACCCCAGCAGTCAAAGACGCAAAACATGTCTTTGTCTACTTCCAGAGAAATAAAACAAACATTCAAAAGGAAAATCCATTTATTTTTGACACATTCAAACTCAACGCCGCTGACAACAATTTTTCACTTTCAACTTGCCGACTGAATTGGAATATGACACCGATAGTAAAACTCGCATCTTCGGGGATCTCCTGGAATACGCCAGAAGGAAAAATGACCCTAATACCGGAACTCAACTGACAATGGACAATTTCAAGAAACTCTACCCCCTCATATATTTTGATCTCCGTGAACATAAAGATGAGGTAAGCGCTGACCCGAAACAACTCATTCTCAATTACCGTCTCACTCAGGCATCAACAGCAGATTACATAATTTATGCTATTGTTCTTTACGAGGAAACCATTGTAATTGATAAGATAGGCAATGAATTAGTTGTTATGTCACAATGAGGTGTGTTTGAAATGGAAAAAAATTTCATATAGTTATTATATATTAAGATGAATTACGATGAATTTTTTTGTTATACTAAAATTAGGTTAGCTATTGCTGAGAAAGATCTTTACTCACCTGAAGTGATGAGAATTGAAAAAGAAATGGGTCAACTTCTTAAGAATATGAAGAAAAAAAGAATAATTATAGATAATTGTGTAAACCCTTGTATTTATTGTAAAGTTAAAAATTTTGGAACACCGACACAGAGGATTGAATTTAATAATATGTGTAAAAAAATAATTAAAAGAAAACTAAATACAACCAACAAATTAACTGGTTGTTATTCTTATAATAACTCCATGCCAATTATTGAAAAAGTTGAAAAAAATGCACATGGTGATATTTATTTCTATGTTGATCTTTTTTTTAATTGGTATATGTAAGCTAACTTGTTGGTTATTATATAGTTAAGTCAGGTGCGTTTAAAATGGAAATAAAAAACATATAGTTATTATATAAAAAAGCATGTACAATTTTTGTCATTCACATATAAAAAAAGAAATTGAGAAAATTACCAGCACATCGTTTGAGGATTATTTAAATGACCCTAGATTTAAAACTATAGTTGGAAATGTAGAAAATTGGCTTTCTGAAGCAACGCTCTCAGAAAAGATAAATTTGTATTGCAAGTTAATGCAAACTCTTGATAGAAGGGCTTTAACTATGAATGTTGATAAAACAAAATTAGAAAATCACATCAGAAAATTCAACACAATTGTTCAATTACATAATAATGCTATGACGCAAATTTCTTATATTGAAGGAAATCAATTGAATGATGAAAATGAGGGTGAAAATGAAAGTAATCAATTGAATGATGAAAATGAGGGTGAAAATGAGGATGAAAGTGAAAGTGATGGACCGTCTGATATTGATGATGACTATTACTATGAAAGTGATGTTGACATATACGATTATTATGATGGTGAAAGTGATGGTGCTGCTTATGAAATTGAAAGTGATGTTGCTGCTTATGAAATTGATGATAAAATTGATGATGCTGCTTATGAATATGAAATTGAAAGTGATGTTGCTGCTTATGAAATTGATGATGAAAATGATGGTGAATATGAAAGTAAGAATGAAATTGAAAGTGATGATATTGATGTTGCTGCTTATGAAATTGATGATGAAAATGATGGTGAATATGAAAGTGAGAATGAAAGTGATGAAAGTGATGATGATGATGTTGATTGTTATGACAGTGAAGAATTCGCATATGATGATGACCATCCCCAAAATTTTGGTTCCCTACTCCTTAGGCTCATATAACTTTTCTCGAGTTGCATCTTACCTTAAAATAACAACTTTGTAAGGTGAAATGCATCCACGACCAGAGCTTTAGTTGGTTGATTGTTTAAACAAAAGCGTATTTTTGGCGGGATAAATAATTTTTGGAAATACTTGTCACAAATCGAGGAACGCTTGAAAAGGGATCACATGTTCCTGTT
>OX393573.1:7959047-7964047 GCA_947652115.1 Blastomussa wellsi
AATTGCAAGTAGTGTAAGGCAGTATGTCGTCGTGTCCACCCAACGTGATCCATGATTTCCGATAACTCAGCTCCTGATAATGCCAGGGTTATAGCGCATCCCGCTCTAAAGCCATGAAGGGTTTCTCCATCGTCTGACCTCATCTCCTTAAGGTATCCCTTTAAACGAGCTTCCGCTGCAGACGAGTTGAACGGTGCATCGAGTATGCCCCCTTGTGGTGTAGTTGGGCGAAAAAGATAACCCTTTGTTAAATCGATCCTTAGTTGCTGTGCCATCGCCATATAATATTCGATTCCCTGAACTGGGCAGATCTTTGTTTGTGGGTTTCGTTTGATTCCAAAGACGTTACTATCCCCGTCCCTCAAGGTTTTACCCCACACGTGGTTGAAAAGAAACCCATCATCGTTTGGGAATCTCAGAATTTCTGGTACCTTCACTTGGCCCATATCCCCCGGCCTATCGCCACTAAAAAACACCGCCTTAAAATATGCCTGATCCCTTGCAAGAATAAAACGCTGCGTTGGAATAAGGTCGGGAGACTGCAGGGCTCTACCAATATGGTCAGCTAACTGTGCAAGTTTGTCCACAAAAAATGGTAAAGCTTGTTTTGGTGTTACTCTTGCTTGTAGTTGCTCAGCCGTAATTAAGCGAAGATAGTCTTTAACGGACTTATCCGCAGCCGGGTTTCCGAGACCAAGGCGTCTATCCCATTCCCCATCACGTCCAATAGCATGAAAGATCGCCCGCAGCTTTCCAATGTACGAGTCTACGGTTTTGTAGGAAAGTCGTAATGGACAAACACACTCAAATGTGCCTCTCTTTCCCAGATGAGGGCACCCGTTACGATGAACCTGGGTTTTCCCGTTCTTGTCTTTGAAAACCAAGAAACGGCAAATATCGCGTGGTGTTACAGTTGAAACTGTAATGGAGCCTGGTAGGGAAGAAAGGAAATTTTCTAGTTCCCTTTGAAGCGAGTCTTTTTGTTTAGAGTAGCTAGTTGCTTGATCAAACACGGTTAATTGTCGTAGACGATCATCAATAGCGTTTAAATCCACAGCCAAAGGCGTACCACTTTTGTTGTTTAAGATTTTCCTTTTATATCCGCATAGTTGGCAAAAGCGAAAATCAGAGTCATTGGCATGGCTACAATTTGGACATCTCACAGAAGGAGTAAACAGCTTCGCAACAACGGGTAAATCCTAACAAAAAGCAGAAACAGAAAATGTGTACTCAAAATGTTAAGTTTTATTTCCCCAACGTATACAATGCCCGGACAATGTTAACCAAATATAAATTAGCGGGGCAAGATTAACTCTACAAGTTAGGTACAAAAATCATTAATAGTTCGTGCATGTTAACCGCCAGTCATAAGATACACTTTAAAAATGTACACTAAAGGCCCAGAGGTCTCCTGGGATCCCCGGATGAGGAATCCATCCTTGTTTGGAAGGTGACAGCAATGCTCCAACTTTCCCTTTAACTGCTAATTTACGCGATTTTCTGGCATTATTTCGGACAAGAGGCCACCAATACTTTTTTGGGTAAACATCCAAGGTTATAATCGTGGACGATCGCCTATGAAATTTCAGAAAACGCAGAACAGATCCCATCAGGGAAAGAGGCGGGAAAACATAAGGATGGTCCAAAAACGGGGCTCCACTAGATAGGTCTTGCGCAAAAAGATTAACACCGGACGATTGTGGTGACGGGCGGGGCGTGAAGTGCGGTAAGGGCGAACCATCTTGGTCTGTCATCGCATTCGAGTCAAGTGCCATCAAGTCACATGTGTGTCCCCTTGGACCACCAAACTCTTGTTGTATCTTTTCCCATAACTCCGGGTGAAGTTTGCTATCAAGGGTTGTCAGACGGCGAGAGGGTGCATCTGCCTCATTTTCATTCGATGGGACGTACATCAAATGGAGGGCAATATTATACTTTGTAGTCGTGAGAAATAGCTTCTTTATTGCCCTATTCAAAGACATACTCCTACCCCCTTGTCTTTGCCAGGAGTGAACTACAGCCAGATTATCAACGAAGCCATCTACCCATGCGTTCTTTAAGGAGTCAGAGAAAGAAAGAAGGACCTTATCGAGTGCCAGTGCCTCCTTCACAGAAATATCGAACCCTTGTTCTTCCTCCAACCAGTAATCAGAGACCTGCACCGTACGATCACTCAGGGTAACTGAACCTCCCCAACCTGAAGCTGAGGCATCTGTTGCTAAGGAGATGCGGATATGGCGTTCATCTCTCCAGGGGAGTGGGTCATCCCATGAGCGAAGAAAAAGCCATTGTGAGATTTCCTCTTTCAGCGCTCCATGCAACTTAATGGGTTTAGATGTGCGCAGACCCCTGGAAATTGCACTATTCATCTCCCTGGTATAGAGAAGAGCTCCTGGCACCACCAATGAAAAGGAGACACATTTACCCACCAAACGCTGCAGGCTTTTGACTGATACCATCGAGCAAGCCAGGGTTCGTTCAATCAGACTAAGAAACTTTTCCTTTTTTGCCGGGATAAGGAGAAAAACCTCTCGAGTGGAGTCGGATAGAAAACCCAAATATGGGACAATCTTACGAGGCATCAGAATGGACTTTGACAAACCAAGAAAATATCCAAGGCTGATCAAAAAATAGGCTACCAGAAAAACAGCCGATTTTGCAGCCGCGAAATTGTGCTCATCAAGATTTGTAAAATTAGCATAGGCCCCTTGGTTTGGCTGGATCTGAAGTTGGCCATTGTGCCGATCATCAATATACAGTGAGCACGGTATTCCCATTGAACGGAAGAAATTAGATACCACTAAACCAGTAGAATGATATACAAAGGGGGATATTTTCCATCCGAAGGGCAAGGTGTTGTAGACAAAGTACCAGCCACCCCATTGTATTCCAAAGAAAGTTCTACTTTCCTCAGTCAAAAGGAGATGATCGTAGCCCGACTTATCGTCGAGTATGGTCTGATAGGTATCACGGCTCACGTATCTTGGTAGATTCAGAAGGGTATCTAACTTGAAGGGCATGTCCCTCATCCATAAGTTTAAAAAACGAGCATCATGGCAAAGTCTCGGCTTTGTAGGTTCCACAGTTAAGGGTAGGACCAGATGAGGAGGTTCAACTTCCCCAACTTTACCTTTGAGAGAAATTGCCCCCGTCGTCAAACGATCAAGCAATGTACTTCCCACAAAATTCACAAACGGTTTACATGACATATTGTTCCTGAATTGTTCAGAGGGTGGACGATCCGAACAATACTGTTTCCCTTTAAAACTACCAGAAAAGGGTTGAAAATATTCGAAAATGGAGACTTTATCGTTGATCCATTTCAGAACCTGTACTTGTTGGGGGGATGGAGGGTCATCAATTATATTATGCCATTGATGGTAGTGATTGTGAACTTCCCCAGCGCGAAAACTAGCAGGGTCTCTGAACCGTAGTCTTGCTGGGTCTCCAAGTTTATCTCCATGGAAAATCTGGTCAATTTCCTCCCTCGTGATCTCTGAGACTGTCACCCCAGTGCTATCCCCAACAGAGTTCCCCGACCAGTCTACCCAATTGACTGGCTTTGGAGAATATTGGGTATATGCGTGAGGCTTTCTCTCAAATTCCAAATCGTTCTCCCAGTCCCAAGCCAAATGACAAGAATTCTGAGGAGGGAAGGGAAAGACAACCCAATTACAAACACTTGTGAACAAAACAGAACACCTAGAAGGACGCATAGGTGGGGAACCCCGGGGGAGCTAGCAAGGGATGACAGTCATGACCCAGCATAACCGGGGGAGTTTGTTTAGATACTCTTTTTCACAACTGTCACTCCAAGCAAACCCTGGGCAAATTACAATCTATACAGGAGAAAAAATTCCCGAAAATAAAAAAGGAAAAACAGCTCAATATGGAGGAAAAGAAAACATTTATTTCCAATATTCGTATGGTAAGTATTTTCTTCAAAGCCTGTAGACAATTAAATGACATTACAGTGATCTCAAAGTCCACTTAAACTTTGCAAAAATCAGTCTCCTATTTATTGTGGCTTGTGCTGGCTCTGGATTGGGAAGCCCCGCGGGGGAGACCAGATTGCCCGCCCAAATCTCGCCTCTTCTTAAAACAGTTTGCCTGTAAGTGACCAGGACGATCACAGTAGAAGCAGCGGGCCCCCGTATAAGGAGCTGACATCACTCTTCTTCCATTCCCAGTATTCTGTCTCTCCTTCTTCGCGCGATTGGTCTTTCCAACTTTCGCCACCACTTCTAGCACTTTCTCCATGTCCTTATCGCCAAGCAAAGGAAGGAGGAAATTACGGAACTGGTCGTTAGGCTCTTCTGCCTTTCCGCGTAAAGTCTCAAATGTGTAGCGATAATATCCCGCTTTCTCATGTTTCGTATCTTGGGCCGCGTTCTTCAGAGCTTCGAGAAGGTCCAGTGCCTCAAATCGATTAAATTCAGGAGTAGGACGGGAGGCCAAGCGACGTATTTTGTCCAGAAGGTTGTCAACAGAAGACGTTGTAAGGGCGTCTAAGTTCTTCTTTAAATCTTCATACTTAGACTGCAACGCCTATAGAGAACAATAGGCTGAGTCAAAATTCTATTCAAAAAACTGATCAATTATGAAGAGTCACGCCATGACAAAAAACCAATACATTTCATAGTCATGATCATCAACAGGCAACTCGCTGAAGAATCCCGCCATGACGAAAAGGCAAATACATTTCACAGTCATGATCATCAACAGACGACTCGCTGAAGAATCACGCCATGACCAAAAGGCAAATACATTTCACAGTCATGATCATCAACAGACGACTCGCTGAAGAATCACGCCATGACAAAAAGCAAATCACAGATTGCCTCACTAGCCATACATTTTCACAGTCATGATCATCAACAGACGACTCGCTGAAGAATCACGCCATGACAAAGGCAAATCACAGATTGCCTCACTGGCCAAACATTTCCACAGTCATGATCATCAACAGACGACTCGCTAAAGAATCCCGCCATGGCAAA
>OX393573.1:7969047-8046547 GCA_947652115.1 Blastomussa wellsi
TTATCGCCAATCAGTGCACTTCCGTAACGTCGCCTGACGTTGCTTCAAACTTTGAAATTTGACAAACAATCATTGAACGACAACCTATTAGCACTGACATGGTTTTTCCTCCCGTGTTCACGCTTGTTTCTATTGGATACATTCTCGTTGCCATCGGAAACGTCAAAGTTTTGACGTCAAAACTTAGTGTGGAAACAGTTTAACTTGCCTGGTGTCGCGCTTAACTGAAAATCGTAGTAAGTCAGTTGTGTTGGCCTTGTATGAATAAGTGCCCACGAAATTCCGAACGTTCATACGATGTTTTTCTAAACAGCGGTGGCTATGAGAGAACAGATTACGTTGTATAATAGCTCTTTAAGCAAGGAAGAAAGCTAAATGTTTTTTAATCACAACCTCTGTTATAAAGCACAAACGAATCAAAATGAACGAAACTTTCTATTACAAATGACGCTCACGTGCCACGTGGATAAACAATCAAACGGCCATGGCAGTTGATAGTTCCAGCTGAACACGAACACGAAAAGAGAAGAACACGAACTTTCATCAACTATCAATCACTTTGAACTTGTCCAAAATCTTCATGGTAGTCGATGATAGTTATAAAGATAACGACTCCTGATTTAAGAACACAAATGAATGAAAGTGAACGCGGCTTGTGTACGAACAAAATGTTAAGTCGACGTAAAATCTCACCTATCCAATTTTCGATAGTAGGACGCTTTCAGTGTTCCCATACATTTCTTTATATTTCGAACATACAAATGGCACTGCTTGTATGGGCTCCCTGTGTCCATTACACCTAGTGGTGATCAAAGATTAGGAGAGCAACAAATCTGTTTATTCATCCGATCATTTGATCTCTCTCTCGCTTTCGCTCACAAATGCGGTACCGTTTAGAATATGTCTGCATTTGATTGCATCTCCTGTAGAGAAGAAGTTAGGCCACGGCAAGAAGACCTTCAGTGTGATGGCTGCCGTCCATGGAACCACAGAACCTGCAACACCGGTATTTCCCGCCAGGAGTACTGGGCCGCAGTCTGAGAGGACAAGGACATTGAGTGGCGTTGCTCTTTCTGCCCTCTCCTTGTTTTGTTCTTTACTTATTACATGTAATTAAAGTTGACTAAATATTAACAAAATCTCATGCAACATCATGTTTCAAAAGCGAAACTTCGGGTTGACTTTGCGATAAATAAAGTGTCCACGTGATCGAAGTTTTAGATTAGCGCAGCGCGAGACGAAATACAAAATTTGCGACTGCATTTTACCACTCTAGGGATTTTGATAGTAACAAAGAAGAAAACAACAGCGGGGTCAATTTCGGGAGTTTCGAGGTAAATCTAGTTGTAGGTTCTGACTATTTCTCGCATTGCTTTGCCAGGTTTCTGAAATGCTTTCCGTGTTACTGAAACATCACTGACAATGGTTGTGATTAGCATAAATGTCAATACGTGCGAGCGACGACAAGACTTCATTATTGCCGCTAAAGCGGCGGCTTCGCCTAACTTTGTTGTAACATACGGCTTACTGTAATTCATTATCTACTTTATCTTGATCTTGGTGGCGAGATGACTTAACTTGGTGGCGAGTTCGTTGGTTGCGAGGTCGTTTCGTGGTGGCGAGGTGACTGGAGCAAAATCTCTTTCATAATGCCTCATAATTTGTGAACATATTCTCCGATCCAATTTTAGCTCTCAATCAAACCAGAATGAAATTTTATTAGCATTGTATTGCCATACACCCTGTTTTGGACCAAGGAAAACGTTTTTTATACTATAGCGCTATTATCTAGTCCTGAAAATGATCAGAAGTTGACTGAAGACCTGCTAAATAAATACTGATGACGACGAAAGTCTTGAAGCCATACCCTATACAGGACAACTCCTCCATAACCATACCCTGTTTAGGACAGACTCACTTGAATGACATACCCTGTTCAGGACTGCGGGGTCAAAAACCGTACCCCATCCAGCGGCACGTCCCCAACACATAACAGTTTCAGGTGTACGTTATTATTGAACAGCAAGCAAGCCAGTGAAAGCAAACAAAACCAATAATCAAACCAGGATGGAATTTTATTTCCTATTTTCTACCATTTTACAGTTTTACTTTAAGCCGGTTTAAGGGACTGAATTTCCTGTTACAGCTGACCACAATTCTCAATCGTCACCGGCTTGGAGGTCTTGCCTGAGTCAGACCCATGACTCTCCATCTCTCGAACCACATGGTACCCATCCACTACACTTCCAAACACAACATGCTTTCCATCCAGATGGTATGTTTTGGTAGTGCAAATGAAAAACTGCGACCCATTTGTGTTGGGACCAGCATTAGCCATGGACAAAATCCCTAAAATAAATAAGAAAGTTAATCAGTATGCACCAATGGTTTACACCACACTTTCACTTGATCTGAAATTGATGGCAGTCACTTTGAGAATTGCAACGACTACTGTTGGTTGAATGTAATCTTCACCATGTGATGGCAAGACACATTTCTATCGAGTATCACATCACAGACAACATTTTGCACAAAATATAATGATATATATTAATATATTATTAATCAGTTATGGATATAAGCATACTATTTTGTATTTTTGTGAACATTGTTCATAAATTTGATGTCCTGAAGAGGAGGGATCTGAAGCAGCTTGGGACAAAAGGCCGTGCAAAGAGGTTTTTAATGCATGCACTTTACGGATTACTCACACGCAGCAGATACGTCTACGAGCCTGACGCCAGGAGCGTGTTTGGATATGTAACTTTGATAAATGAAGAGCCACACGTCATTCAAGGAATTTGTTTACCTTGTAAAAACATTCCCACACGCCTCTCCGTGTTATTTCCTTTTCATTTTTTGGATCGATCAAGCTGTTCCATTAGTTGTCATTTATTTTGAATTTTAAGTTCTCGTTTGAGACTAGTCTGCTATCTGTTTGGTGTGAAATGCATTTTTTTGTGTTAAGTGGTATGACAAATACAAAGTATACTAGGACGAAAGAGACAAATTATATTTGACTTCTATTATTACTAGTAGCAATCAAAGATTAGGGAATTGTTTCATCTAAGATTCTTAATGGATATAATGAGGAAATTGGGAAGCTAGATTAGCAAAAGAACAAGGTATGCTCTGTAGACACCTTATGCAGCACTAAGTAGGGGACAGAGGATAAGAGAGTGAGAGAAAGGAAGCTTGCCATGCAACTGTTTGGAGAAAACCTTGGCATGATGAGCCAACAGAACAATAGCGTTGTCCACAACTTTTGAAGTTGCTAGCAAAAAATTGGAAGTAGCCAGATGGTGATTTATCATTTTCATATATATGTGCCAGAATTGGAATAAAAAAAATCACAAAAGTAGCCGGCCCAAATGACCCAAGTAACAGCCAGTTCATTCTGCCAGTTGCCGGCCATTAGGCCATTAGGCTGGTATGCGTTCTGCAATAAAAAAAACATGTAGACTGCAGCACAGACTTTCCCAAAGCCAGTTTTTGGTGTCTAACTATACTATGAAGCAATTCTCTAAAGGTTAAAGAAAATTAAAACTTTTAATAACTACTGCAGGCTATTAGCTTTAGCGCATATTGCATATTGGAATAATAATGGAGAATCTATCATTACATGAACTATGGTAGCGATTGTTTAAACGAAATGGCAAATTAAATGTAGCTTATTGATGTGAGACTAAATTTAGAGGAGCACAGTCACCATAAATAAAGTCAAAGGAAACCTTGAATAATAGTTTACTAAGGAGAAAAACAAATGATGCACCAATAAACTAGGAAGAATCAAGGCTGGCTTTGAATGAGTCAGATTGAGAAGAATTGTAATTGACAAATTTGAAAAATTTAGGCTAAACTTTTCAAACTGTGTCATCCTCGACTGTGCTCCTTTAATGACACACCATTGTTTCCTGGCACTTTCATGTGATAATAGCAAATCAAGAACAAAATGTCACAAATTAATGCATTCATTCCACGTGGAAGTACACAGGAAAGCAATCATTTCACTTGAATTTTATTGTTATACTAAACAAGCAAACAATCTGTGTACCTTGGTGCCAACCAATTTTCAATTGCGCAGGAAAATGAAATTCAAATGTATTTTTGTTTTTCTTCCGCGCTGTAAAATGGAATTGAAGTCTTATTTCCAAAATCCGTTTTTATCTCCATAAACGACGACACCCGACTTTCCTTTTTTCGTTTTTCATTGTTTCTCACTTGACGCTTTTTGTTTTTAGTTTTTCTATAGCTTTAAGAACAAATGTGAATTTTCGCTTTTCATTATGATATGGAATGTTTTTTCCTTTTCGGCCAAAGCATTGAAACTAACAATCTTTGTTTTGCTGGGAATATTAAAGAAACAAACATGGCGGTGTTAGAAGGCAGCTGTTCTTGATAAAGACTTTGTCCGCCGGTTTCTTATCGAACAGAAACCACAAGTGGCCCAAGCTAGATATTATTTCTCCACAATATCCACAATCTCATCTGTTGAGCTCCACGAAAAGCGCCTAGTCTTTAAGTTTGTGCACGGCCGTTTCAAAAATGACTCAGCGACCCGACCTCAAGGTAAAATTTCTCACTCAACCGGCGGCCGATGGTAAAATGACCCTGACGGCCAGCGGGTGAGTGTGAAATTTTACCTTTAGGCCGGGTCGGTGAGTCATTTTTTAAACGGCTGTGCACGAACTTCAAGACTAAAGGTGCTAGGCACGCATGTGTTTGGTGACTATCTCCCGAGGGCCACGTTAAGTTTTGAGCCGATCAAAGCCTTTGGAAGGAATTTATGGCAATTTTCCTTCAGTGGATTCAGTCGCTGTTCGAGTTCGAGTTCCCTACCTTGGAAAGGTATATATAGAGAAGAAACCGTTGGAACTAAAACTACACTAAATCGCTCCAGATCATTAAAAAAAACCATAGCACGCAAAGAAAGCAACGCAGGAGTTCGGGTGAGCGGTGTTCTGTAATTCAACGGTGAATTTTTTTTCAGCTTAATTTTTTTCCAATACAAATCCTTATAAACATGCAAATCGCTCGAATCAAACAAAGGTCAACATAAGAGCTGCTCGAATATTGACCTTGGGCTTTCGGCTTCTTGCACAGAAACATACTTAAGAGTTTGTCACTGAAATTAAGACTCCATATCCGAATATAAAGGGCTGTGGTCTACAGTGTTAAATCAGGAAAAGAATATGGTATTAACATGACTTTTTGAGGGATTATTGTTTATTGGCGCCCGCGTAGTGTCATTTGCGGCCCGAGCGCGAAGAATACAAGCAAGAACTTGCTTCGCGCTGAAAATGTTATAACTGTAAAAGCCGGACAGATATGTTTTGAACAGGTGTAGAACTTAGCCAGACTGTTCACAGTTCCCATTTTTTCCGCGAGATCGTAGATGCCATCTTTTCGACATGCCCGTGGGTGGTGGCGGTGGGGTTAATAGCGTGGGGGAGACGGGGCGGAAAAAATAGGGAGACTAACAGCTTCACTTTGTTTCTTCTGGATTGTGCTTTAGCTTTTAGCCTATCTACAAGTCTAAATCCGAATTTTTTTGTCTGCATTCTTCCCATTTATAACAAGTAGACCGATTTTTCTCTCTGAAAATTTTAAAATTAAACGAGACTTACCTGTAAGTTGAAGTTTGATTGGAATTCTATGAGTCACCTACTGCAACAAGGGATCACATGAGATTGCAATGCGCACGCACACGTCAGTCTTCGAAGCCCGACTGTGAATGTCAGTAAACATAAAATTGTACCAAGTAGGTCTGCTGCTGTGACAGGTTGTGTAGCAAGGTGTTAATGGTGTAACACTGTGCTAGGGAGGTCTAGTATAGCCCAAGGGTGGGCATGTGATCCCTTGTTGCAGTAGGTGACTCAGAATTCCAATCAAACTTCAACTTACAGGTAAGTCTCGTTTAATTTTAAAATTCTATTTCGTCACCACTGCCACAGGGATCCCATGAGACTTTAAAGCCAGACATTCACATGAGGAAGATAAAATGTAAAACAAACATGAGTTTAATCACAAAAAATGTCCTACATTAGGTGTTACCAAATAGAAAAGGTGACTACATGTAGGCGTATGATAAACTGTTATAACAACAAGAATTTTAAAGTCACCCATATAAGTGGGGATCATAGAAAACAAGTCAAGTTAATCAATGTTTAGCACAGTTGGTGCAAAGCTTCCATTCTTTTGAAGAGGCTTGTTGTAAAAGCGGTCAAAGGTTCTTTGTGAGGACCAACCTGCGGTGTCTAAAATTTCCTTGATTGGAACAGATGCATTCTTAGCTTTTGATACTGCTGCTGCCCTGGTACTGTGAGGTTTAAAGGTGGTGACATCAACACCAGCATCGGCCATTACACAACGGATCCACCTTGAAATGGTATCACGAGAGGCCCGGTGGTGTGGTTTAACATGTCTAAGGAGAAGCTTTGTTTCAGTACCTCTCAGTAGCTTTGTTCTCTGCAGATATTCTTACAGGTGAGTAAAGACACAAAGAGTCGGGTCTTCAGGGTAGGCACGTAAAAACACTGAGGGCACTTTGTATCCTGGACGGCTTTGTTTAATGTGTTCTGGCAATGTAAACTCAAAGAAAGTGTCACCTTCCTTCATGAACTGTATATCAAGCAATGGAGGCTCTGACCTCTCTGTGCTGAAACAAGTGCAATTAACATGGTCAGTTTGAGAGTCAAGGATTTAAGACTGGCTTGAGTTGGTCCTGGCTGTGACGACAAATAGGTGAGGACTGGATTTAAATCCCACGTAGTTTGGTATCGTGGAGCAGGCGGTTTGTTCTTAAAAATGCCTTTCATGAAACGGGTTACAATGGGATGGCTTCCAATATTCACATTGTCAATGGGAAGAATGATAGCAGATAAGGCACTTCTTGCTGTGTTTATGGTGGCATATGATAATCCTTGTTCATGTAGGCTGACTAAGAAATCTAGCACTGTACTCAAAGGTGGGTTGTATGAATTAACTTTCCATTTAGAGCAAAAGTCATGCCATTTCTTGATGTATGGGGTGTATTGTTTGTGGGTACCAGTTGACCAGGACTGTAAAATGATGTCGGTAGCTTTGCTTGAAATAGCTCTCTGTTGGAAGGATTCCCTGATACTTTGCAAACCATTAGTTGCAGCCGTTTGCTGAGAGGATGAGCTGCATTGCTGTGAGGCAGGAATAGTAGCCTGTCGGACTGGTGAAAGACAAGGGGGTGGTCTATCAGAAGGTGCAAGAGAAGTGTGAACCAGGGTTGTGTTGTCCAGAGGGGTACAATGATGACCCCCGTTGAGTTGTCTTGTTCGATTTTCTGAAGGCAGGTGGCAACTAGGCTAAAGGGGGGGAAAGCATAAAAATAATAAGTTTCCCAATTCATCAGAAAAGCATTGATAAACTTTGCCCCAGGGTCAGGTCGCCATGACACGTATTGAGCAACTTTGAAGTTTAGTCTGGAGGCGAATAAGTCTATGTCAAACATGCCCCAACGTTCCTGTATAGCATTAAATTTTTCGTGTGACAAGGACCATTCTGTGGACTCTTTGAGTACTCTAGATTCCTTGTCAGCTTGGGTGTTGTCAATCCCTGGTATATGGGTGGCACTGAGCCAGATGTTGTGGGCGATGCACCACTCCCATATGGCAACAGCTATATTATTGCATGGTACAGATTTAATGCCCCCCATTGCATTTATGTATGCTACCGTAGTGGTATTATCTGACTGAATGAGGATATGTTTCCCGTCTATACAAACAGCCCCCCAGCCTACCATTGAGGCATCAGTAGTTAGAGTGAGGTCAGGGTTACTGCGGCTAATGGGTTTTGAGGCAGTTAGGATATTTGTTATCCACCATGACAGTTCTGTCCTAGCTTGAGCAGACAGGATCATTGGGGAATCAAAATTCTCCTTATTTGCCCGAAGGGCAGAAATTTTGTCAGACTCCAAATGCCTGTAGTGCATCTCAGCAAATTCCACAGCAGGGAAGCTGGAGACAAGGAAGCCTATAACCTGTGCGACCGCACGAATGCTGGCTGTTTCTTGGGATAGCAAATTTTCACAAGCAGATTTAACTTTCATGGCTTTTGTTTCGGTAAGGGTTACTGTCATAGTGACACTATCCAGGACAAACCCCAGAAAATCTATTTTTTGCAGGGTTTGGAGCACAGACTTCACCGGGTGGACAGTGAAGCCAAGGTTGGTAAATAAACTTACAGTATCTAATATATTGTCCTGACAAGAACTAAAAGACTGACCAACCAGGAGAGAGTCGTCTTTATGCCCCATGCATGTATGTCCAATGGAACGCAAATGGGCATACACAGGTTTGAGAATTTTGGTAAAAATCCTTGGGGCAGATGATAACCCATTGGGTAAACATGTAAACCGATAGTATTTCCCTTTCCACTCAAACATGAGGAACTTCCTATCTTCCTCTGCTATAGGAATGGAGTAATAAGCATCTTTTAGGTCTACAGATGCCATGAAGTATCCGGGTCGGATAAGCTTGAGGGCAGTACGGAATGTGTCCATTTTAAAATGATGATAATCAACAAATTCATTAAGTGGTTTTAGATTGAGTATCATCCTGAAAGTACCATCTTTCTTAGGGCGAATGAAAATATTTGATACAAAACAACCAGACACAGGATTGACTGATTCAAGGACTTCTTTGCGAGCAAGCTTAGCAATTTCTGCATCAATAATTGTAATTTCAGCAGGTGAAAAATGGATTTTCTTTGGTCGAACAGTCTGCATAGGGTATGCAGCCTCGAACTCAATATGGTGATGCTTTATGGCATCCAAGATCACTGGGTCATTAGTCAATGATTCCCAAAAGGGCAAATGAAGTTTAACCTGCCCTGCTTTAAAAAGTTCGACCCTGTTGTGCAGTTCATCTAAATTAATGCTTGTAGCATGAACTATATCCCTTACCTGGTCTTTTATTGTGTCTTGTGTGGTTGTTTTTGGTTGGTCGCTTTTGTCTGGGATGATGCTCGGCCGTGTCCTAAAAAAGGACGTCGTTTGTATGAATTAAAACGATTGTTTTGGGGTCGGTCATAGGGTTTGGACCGCGGTCCCATGTGACTCGAGGTTTTAGCCGTGTAGGCTGATCCACTGGCCGCTTTTTGCATCTGTTGTCCGGCTCGCTTGACTTCAGACATCTCTTTAAGATGTTTAGTTAAGTCATCGCCAAACAATTTAGTCGTTGGCTTTATTTCCTCCTTACATAGTCGAGTATAAGGCGGATTAAGGTCTGGTTTTATGATTTCTCTCCTCTTCATGTTAAGTTTCCAGTTGGCATGTCCAAGGAGGGCAATGCTATCCATCACGTGTATTAGGGTTTCCAGCGCGTTCACAGTTTTCGCGCTTTGAATATCCTTCACGAGCCGGTCGGCTAAGATTGTGAGTGAGGATAACCCTTGAATAAGTGGCTCCTGTACACGTTGGAAAGCCAAGTCAACTGACCTGTTCTTCCTTGACAACAGGTCCCAAATTTCTTCGTTCACCACTGTTGTGGTGAGGTATTTAGAATTTGCCGGCGGCGGATACTTCTCGCCTCTCTCTTTGACTGAATCCTGAGACAATTCTCCAGTCAGAATATTGTCTACCAGAGTGGCAATCTTCCCCTCAATGTCGGGAGATTTTTTGCTGTTTGGTAGCAATGCCTGGGTCAGGCTTTCTAGAAAATCATCCTTCGCCCCTGCGTCAGGCGGCGAGGTCTCAGTAGGGGACTTTGGACTTTGGCCATTGCTCGAGTCGAGCAGTTGATTTGTGGCCTCAAGCAAGTCAAGTGAGTTGTTTGAAGCCTTGACGAGTTCTGTGAGCGAGCTTTGTAAGCCTTTCAGAAAGCCCGCCATGGCGGCCGAGCTCTCTGTCTCCTCGTGGCTACTGCAATCTGTGCTGGTATTTGTTTCCCCTTTCTCGGTATCGCTCATTATCCTTTCGTCAACGATCCTTTCTCCGAAATTGATGAAGTGAAACAAATTTTGAAGGGAAAACAAAGCGAAATATTACAATTTCATTGAGCACAAAAGTTTGCTTCTTGCTGGCGGTGTGACGCGATAAGCACTGACGTGTGCGTGCGCATTGCAATCTCATGGGATCCCTGTGGCAGTGGTGACGAAATAGAACTATTCGTTTTGTGTGAAACTGAACTTCAAAGCTTACTGTTCGTTCGTACACACCTCAAAGGTTTTCCCGCGTCAAACGGTCTGAATGTAATCTGATTGGTTTAAATTCCTCGCGTAAACCAATCAGCTTCAGGGCCGTTGCGGCCCGCACAGCGTGTGTTTTGACGAGGTCAAATTTCAATTTGGGCGCGTATATTGATAATAATGCCAGTTTCGGATCGAGTGCTCGATATCGCATCACGAGTGATCGTATCAGAGGTGAGGATGTGTTCTAAATTTTGAATAACAGTCATTACTAAATTCTCAACCTCGGTTATTACATTTCCAGCTTTCTGATTGGCTCACAAAACCTCGGTTAATAGCGAATAACCGAGGTTTTACCTTATACGGAAAATGGACGGGTTACTGTGCTTACAATTTGCTAGCCAGGTGAAGAAATACTTACAAAAAAAGCATTTTCCATTAAAGCAAAGAGCTAAACTCTACCAAGAACCATTGAGTTCGATGCGAAACATTTAGGTAAAAATGTTAAAAATATACAACAAAAAGGAGTGAATATTAACACTGCGTTTACAGGAAGATCCGAAACTGATCAACACAATTTTGTCCAGAAAGTGAAAACAGAGTATCAGCATAAATAGCAGCATAAGTCTAGCAATTTAGTAAAGTTTGTTACTGTATATCTGGACTAGGCTTATCAGTTCCAGCGGGACCAAGCTTTCGAAGGAGCACAATGTGAATGTGGGAGACGAAGCTGCAATTTCGTTGCGACGGTATATAATTTTTACAAATAACATCGGCTTCCAACAGTGAAATTATCTTCGAAGATCAATCTCTCTCTCTCCCTTTTCATCCTTGCAGCAACTCAGTGACAGTTTGCTTTACCCTTTTCTTCAGAGGAATTAATCAGTTCTGAGTTATAAATCATCTTTGTTTCAACACGGTTAATTTGGAATCAGTCTTGATCAATCACGAGATCGGTAGACAGCTGTTCATTCAACTTCCAGAGCGAACAACGCACCACTGATTTTGCCACCTTTTTATCCAATCGCTTCGTTTAGGTCAAACTGAAATGTCCGCATTATTAATAATATAAAAATAGACTGAACAAGTGTACAACAACCGAGGTTGAGAATTTACCAAAACAATTATTCCATTCGCCCTTGTTGGATATGTGGTGAGTGCAACCAACTCGCGCTACGCGCTCGTTGGTTATTTATCACCTCATATCCAACGCAGGCTCATGGAATAATTGTTAATTAATACTTATGTGGGTACATGAAATGCTAGTTCACACACCAACTGGAAACTCTTGTTGATAAAGCTTCACACACTGTTTTAGTCAAGGATTTTATCTTTAGAAAGAAAACCTTTCGTGACTTGTGCGTGAAAAATCCAAAATGTAGGAGGAGGTGATTTGTCAATCAAAAGTCTCAACTTACATCATGTTTGTCTGAGGTCTGCGAAAATGGCGGGTCAAGACACTGAAGTGCTCAGGTGGTTATCGTCAATTTCGCATGGTTTACTCCTCGACAGGCTTGCCCCAGCATTCAAAGCATTCATGTGCTGAAATATATTGAAATATATTCATGTGCTGAAATATATCGAGCAGAATGATTTGGAGATCATAATAAACTCGCCAGACAAGTTACTTGCAGACCGAACCATTCTCGTGAGAGAGATGGAGATAAAGAAGCCGTCGTTGCAACCCAAGGAACTATTTCCAACTCCATACACCGGTTTGCACGTGGTTAATCCTATCAACCCTGCTGTTGTAGTCACCACCAGTAGCTCAGTCGCTTCAAGCTCAAACGTGCTTGTTGATGGCTTTGCTAGTCACAGTACAACCCGACACAGTGCGGCAAGTGAAAGCACTTATCTTGAGAAGGAAAGCAGCGAGGTAGCAGAAAATCTCACCATGTTACAGACACAGAATGAGAAAATACGAGTTACTGTTCTAGAAGAAAATTTTCAATTGCGATTTACAAAAGACTTCAAAAGGAAAAAATAAATGTTGTTATACAGGGCTCGACACTAACGGTTAGCAGGTTTTCGATTTCCACTAGCCACTTTGCTAGCTAGCAAAAAAAAATGAAATTGCCCAAAGCAGTTTCTGTCTTCCTCAAGCAAGACAAACACCAACACTTTGCTCGGAAACTGAAGATCAGAATTTCATCATGGACATTTCATGCTTCCACAAAAATTGTTTTATTATTGGAACTGATTTCAGAACAATGCAATTACCAACATTGTGTTCAAAGAAAGTCGTCTTTGTGCTTGCAAGTCTTGCTTTCGGGTTCAACTGCTATCGGCCCTAGCCAACACCAACGCTGGGCTAGTAAAAAATTTGTTTTGGCTAGCAATATCTAAGTTGTCACTAGCCACGAGGCTAGTAAGCTGAAAAGTTAGTGTCGAGAACTGTTGTTGTTTTTTATTTTGCCTTTGTAACGCGCGGCTTGTTCCCACGCATATTTATGATAAGTCTGTTGTTTGGATCCAAGGTTCATTCGTTAATTTGCTTAAAAATATCTTGGGTGGCCTTGGTTGGAGTAGTCGCACTGTAATAAATAACTTTGTCATTATTTTCGCTACACTACTTGCTGCGCAAGGCTTCAAGCAATGGACAGTTGGCAAGCGACTCTCCAGCACGTGCCAATAAAAATTCATCATACAAAATAGCTAATAGCGCATCATAAAAACTGTACTAAAACAGTTTATACGGATGACGATCATTTCAATATCACCAATTTATTCCTAGTAGAACTAGAGATTTTCATAACTTGCCGTGATGCTTCAATCGATAGACAAGACAATTAGCAAGCAACTCGCCAACAAGTCATGACACGAAATTATTGAAAAAACTTTTATCTTGCATAATAGTTACAGTAATAAATGTTGGTGGCTCATCATAACAAATTTGATAAAACGTATTCCATGAACCATTTCTTTGCAGATGATTTTCTTTTCCTAAACAGAGAGGAAACCAAGCAGTCATTGGTAGTAGGTAGTGATAATTACTCGACCGCTGGCTTATTGATAAATCTGAAAAATTAATTGAAATTACGATAGCTTAGTTGAAGATGTTTTTGCAATATGCAAACTTCTCTCTAATCGATTGGCTGCCGCTTTTTTCCTTACAAAGTTATTTTTGTTTTGCCCAACAATACTTCACAAAGGAAACAGTTGGAGGTGAATAACAAAGACATGCGCATATGCGCATCTGTACATGGATACGCGTATACGAATACGCATATAAAATATGCAAACACAAGTATAAAATCAACTTTAAAATTAACTGTATCATGTTTACTTATTCCCTCAAATGAAAGCATTCTTTATGCCAACTATGAAGAGGCCAAGAGTGGCATATTCTTAAAGCTTCACACAGAGATTCAAGAGCTGACTACTGTTTTAGGCTGAATATTAAAATATGGAAATTGGTCTATTCTTTTGCAGTACGGTTGACAGAAATAGAAATGAAATGTGGGTTTCCATAGCAGCTTCCCAATTGAAGACATCAGAACACAACAAACACGTCAGTCAACACAATGGTTAAGATCAGGAGCCCATCACTTAAGAATTTATATTAACCCATTGACGCCTGAAGGTTTTTAGCGCGCACCCACCCCCAAATGCCTGGCTCTTTTGCAGCATTCAGTGGACACGTCCGGGTGGAAAAAATAAACCATATGCGCAGTAAATTCAGAGAAATGAATTCTTTCTGAAGTTACCTTTTATTTCAACTAGATATGCTGAAAGACTAATTTATTAAGTAAAGAGCTTATCAGCCGTGATAAACTGATCCCAAACACAACTTTCAAACAGCAATAAAATTTTCTCCACTTCTGCGCGAAATTTTCGAGCACAGAAAAACACGGAAAGTTTGTACAAAATCTTAAAAACAATTTGAAATACTTTGGAAAAAGGAAGGTTTTTATTCTATACAAATATCACTGCCATTATTCCAATAGTACTGAAGCATTTTCTCGCTGCAGTGAAGCGGTAATTTGAGACGGTAAATTTATTTACATATCATGGTTGCGTGAAACAGTCTAGTGTCGGTCACAAAACTGCAAAGTTCCTTCCACTAAACGAACACTAGCAACGCTTTCTACGCTTCCTTTAGCTCAAATCGTACTAAAAATGTTCCTTTGTATTTTCTGAAGCAATGACTATAAATCTTTAAACACCTTTCATGACTGAAAGCGCTTAAATAAATGAAAGCCTAAACACGAAGACGGGACGTCTCAATCAGATAAGCATGTGCGTGCAAGTGCCAAATCTGTTCGCTCCAAAAAGGCTAAAATTTTGAACAATAAATTGAAATATGATAGAAACTTCAAATAAACTTTGCTTCAAATTAAATGTCATTGAAGATGAACCCAAGAAATGTACTCAAAATATCAAAATATCGAAAATTTCAAAGCCGTGCAATTCTGCATGCGTAATTAGTTTATTCACATTTCACTCGGCTTCATGCTAAAAGTGGAAAGTTCAAATTTTAGCAGACGGCTTTTGCATTCAATTCATAACTCAGTGGCTTTACCGATCTTTCTAAAACTTCCATACAATTTCGAAGCAACATTGTACATTACCATTTTGTGTTCAAAAGTCTTGAAAAGCCTCATTAACTTCGTGTACAGGTCCGTGATTCGAATTCAAAACACGTTTGTAAGCGCCATGACATTATGTCTTCAAGGCCGTAAAAGGATAGATGAATCCTTCATCAGCGAGGTTTAAGCAGTCTATTCTTCATGATTTTCCATTTCAAATCCACTAAAAAATCAATCTGTGTTTCTCCTCCTTATTTTTAACTCCAAAGAGGAAATTTTTCGTATTCAGAATGAAAACATGGCCTTGGAAGTTTGTAAATACGTGCCGTGATGCGCCATCATGTTCTTGTTCTTTTGAGCGCACGAGTAAAGAGAAAAAACCTTCTCTCTAGGACCCCAAGAAAACCCTAAAAATATGCGCAGAAAACAGATTCTGATTGGTTTATTTGCCCTTATTATCTCTAGAACAATAGGGAAACCAAAAAACCTCCAGGGAGGGAGGGAACGGACATTTGCCACCATGCGGTTTTTACGGGCGGTTACGGGCGGCACAGGCATTTTAGGGGTGTTTTTCGCATGGGCGGTTACGGGCGGCACAGGCGCCAAAGGGTTAAAAACAGATAGCAGGATGAGCAATTGAATATTTTTTTTTTATTTTGACACACAAACAAAAATCGAGGTACAATACAATAACTCAATACACAAGATAACAATGAAAATACAAATCCACAATGTACTAAAAGTAGAAAGCAAAATGGCGAGGGAACCTAATAAAAAACCACAGGGCTTGTAGGCTTAGGTTCCCACACAATAAACACCAGATGACTGATTTACAGTACCGCTCGAAGATAAGCGAACCACTCAACGCGTTCTCAACGCGAAGGAAACGCGAAGGCAACGCAAAGGCAACGCGTTTGCGTTTGCGTTCCCACGCAAACGCAAACGCATTGGTGTAGCTCATTTGTAGATCACACTTTAAAACATTTTGCATAACAAGAGGTCCAAACAAAGCCGACTTTTTGCTAGCAATCACCTTTGCATTTCCGTGGCGTCTGTTTATTCTCGTAAGCGAGCATTATCCCAGGGTCCGTTCCTTGTCAAAAAAGAACGCACACTAGAGTCGATCAACCTTTTTCTGAGATCTAACAATTTGGCTGGCGAAATTTGCGAACAACTTCAAAAAACTCAGAACCAATTTTTATTTTATCGATTGATCTTGTGTTTAGTGCCGGTCGCAGGTCTTGAAATTCATCAAGCATAGCGGCACTTGTCGCTTCGTTGGCAACATAATATTCAAGCCGTAATTTGGCTGGCGAAATTTTCGAACAACTTCGAAATGTGCATATTCATTTTTTATCGATGATCTTCTGTTTACGTGTCGCAGCTCTCAAAATTCGTCAAACATAGCAACGCAGTCTAATCGATCTTGTGTTTACGCGCCCCATGTCTCGAAATTCGTCAAACATCGCGGCGCTTGTCGCTAAGTTTGCATTAAAATTCTAGCCGTAATTTGGCTGGCGAAATTTTCGAACAACTTCGAAATGTGCAGATCCATTTTTGATCGATGATCTTTTGTTTACGTGTCGCAGGTCTCGAAATTTGATCTTGTGTTTACGCGCCGCATGTCTCGAAATTCATCAAACATTGCGGCGCTTGTCGCTACTTGGCAATAAAATTCTGCTGCAATTAATTGGCTTGCGAAATCTGTAAACAATTTCAAATTTTTCATATCCTAATCTTTTTTTTAAAAAAAGCGTTCTCGCTCGCTTGAAGAAAACTTGGTTGCAAATTTTGTTGCAGAAACAAGCGCTTCGCGGCCCAGACATTCCGGCGATGAGTGTTATTCCATTCTCAATTTAACAAACAGCGAGCGAATGAATTCGACTGGGTTCGTTTTTTTTTTTTAAATTGTTTAGTTGCCTGGTTTTCTTTTTTTCCAGATACCTATCTCAGAACATACATGTATTGTTTGATTCTCTATCAGTCACAACAGTAAGCAGACACCGGCGAAAAGCAAGGGACGTAAACAAAAGCGTGACCTTGCTATAACTTACAATTATGCAAATTCGTATGGTTTTCAATTTAGGATCAAAGCCGTCCTTTGATTCGTTTAACAAAAGCACACAAAACAACGCAAGTTAGAGGTGACAAAATGAATAACAAAGGCCAAACGCGTTGAAAAAAAAACGCACTGGCAAACGCGTTGGTAAAGATTCCCAAACGCGTTGAGAACGCGAAGCCAACGCGTTGAGAACGCGTTGAGTGGTTCGCTTATCTTCGAGCGGTACTGTATGTAACAGAATAAATGTGCAGATGAATTTCTTTGGCTTAGTACTTTTTCTACATAAAGGTGATGCTTAAAAAGTCCCTTGCATTGCCCTGGTTGCCAAATTAGCGACCTGTTTGGCAAACATAGTCCACTAATTTTGTTTTCACTCGCCACGGTGAGTGCTGGCTAACCCGTCCACCCCCCCTCCACATATAAGCTGTCAATTCCTCACATGGCTGCCACCCAGCCCATGTATCAGCTGTTAAACCTTACCTTCTCCAGTGTGTTTCAGGGTAAAGTTTTCATCCGCAAACTTTTCACCATAAATGGACTTGCCACCAGTCCCATTTCCCCTAGTGAAATCTCCTCCCTATTGGAAACAACCAAACGGGAATTACCAGTTATCATCCATTATGCTTAAAGTGCCACAACTTCAACGGTGGATCTAAAGGAAGGGTGCAGGGGTGTGCACCCCCTCCTGAGATGACCTGCGGCTTTCTCATACAGCTAGTATTCTGCTTAAGTCACCCATCACCCCTACTGAAAATATCCGGGATCCGTCCCTGAATTCATTTGTTCATTCAAAGACCATTACTTCTACAACAGTCACAACTCTCATAAACAATAACAAAAATTAAAATTTCACATGGAAGTGACCCCATAACTGAATATTTAGTCTCAGTGTGCAATCAGTTACTTTTCTCAGTTTCAAAATTTGGACATCTGGATTGAATCAAATCTTCTGAAGAACTTTGCCATGAATTATCGCTATTATCTAGCACAACAACAACTTTTAAGAAACTCAAGAATTTAAGACGAACAAAGCGATTTCCCAAAAAAATTTTCATGCAAGAGACTGTTAGACCAAGTATGAGGCCTTTTAGTCTCTTTGGAGCAAAATGTAGGCCACATTTGGGAGCACATGTATATGCACACTCAGGATGTTGAAGGGTTAATATCACTAAAATAAACAATCTTCAACCAGGGTCCAAAATTGCAACCAGCTGGTCGCCAATGCGACTGAAAATTGAGTGTTGGCGATCCGAATTTCATAGCTAGTCGCCAACAGGCAACTAACTTTTTTTATCTTTTGAACGAGCGCCCAAGGAATTAAATAAAAATTTGGCCAGGTCTTCAAACTAAGAGAGCTATCTATTCAACGAAAACTCCTTTTCAACTTAAATGTAAGCTACACGATATTTAATGCCATTATACATGCGAGTGACTCTTAAGTCTTTCAGAACTCAATGTTTTCGTGTTTTTGCTGTGAGACAAAAATTTTATGAACAACTTTTTGGCAACCAGAGTTTTTCATTTGTCGACTGAAAAAAAATGTTCTGTCGCCACTTGGCAACTGCATAAAAAGTTAATTTCAGACCCTGTCAACTAGCTTACCTGGCACATAAAGTTTGGTATGATGCGGTGGAATTTACTTCCCTTGAAACCAAAACCCTTCTCACCAGTACACAATGCACGGAAGTTCTCTGAAAATAGAAATCTTACAGTCAACCCATTGGTGTCTTTGCTGGCAATGAAAACTTGTGTTAACAAAATTATTATCGGCTGCCCTTAATTTAACCTTAATTTAACATACTACTACCTTCCTATTTGGTTCTTATTGTTCCATACTAAATAGGGCAAATACTGTAAACACCTGCAGATAAGCTGCACCCTGAATTTTGCAACTCAAATTTTGGAAAAAAGGTTTTGTGAAAGAAATCAAACAAAATCAAAGGTCAGATTTCTTCATTCAACAGTCTCTTCACAGATTTTTGCGCGACAAGAATGTTTGTGAAACGTTTGAAGCTTAGTTACCAGGTATTAGAATGGAGGTGTTGTTTATTACTCACAAGTGAAGCAAGATGGACACATTCAAGTTTGTATAGATTTGCTGTTTGTACAGTGTAGCTACTATATCTACAAAGAGATTTGGGAGCCGTTTGGTCAGAGATAAACTTGTAGCACAAAGAGAATTCCATAATCAGTTTGACAAATTTGCCTTCCAAGTGCTCAACAGCGAAGAAAAGGTGGGCCATTTACCATGTAAACACTCGAGAATAGCATGGTATTTTCTCGCTTGTGGAGGATCAATTACTTTTAAGTTACAGGCTGTCATCGACATTGCAAACAGCTTTGCAGGGGAATGGAAATTCCATGCTATGTGACGTTTTCCTGTTTGAGAAAAGTGACCATAAACCGCTTAAGGGATCTGTTAACGAAGACCGTTTAATGCTTTTAGCTGCTTTTAGCAGCAGCAACAAATGTAAGCGCTGTAATAAGCTAACGCTTACACCAACAACGGTTCTTTTAGGAGCCACTAAACTTGACCAGCGCTCTGTTGCAGATTTGTGTAATATTTATTTACATACTTTTCCAGAAGTGTCAATTCGGTTATTATATAGTTTGCTGTAATAAAGTGTCAATTCACTGAAATTCGGATTCAAATGTTCCCACAGATAAGCCACCACCCAGTTTCGAGCAACAATTTTTGGTAAAAAGGTGCAGCTTAGCAATGGGTGTTTACGGTAAACATATTTAATACCTTCGTCGCAAACGGTGGTTGGTTGCCCAAGAATCCAGGGCTGGAGCTGTCAACCCCAAACCCAGATACCCCCAAATGACCCTGCAAACACCAGAAATGTCCTGACAACAGCCCAGGACTGCAGCATGAGTAGCAATGCCACAATGCCCCTTCTATTGGCCGGCCAATAGAAGTTAACGCCAAACCAACCACTGAGCAAACTTGCTCCTTGACGTCCTCGTCGTTAACTAAGTTAAATTAACATTTACCTATATTTATTTAACCGCTTTGTTTTCAAGTCAGAGTGTTTCTCAAAATACAAAGGACCATTTTTTATTCAACATACTGCGGTTTTCAATAACATGCGAACTCTGAAGTTCAAAACCCAACCAACGATTTGTAAGAAAGTCTCTACCTTTTAGCCTGCAAGGGTTTTTTGCGGCTCTTGTTCCATGACATCAACTTTTGTCATGTTGACCAACTAACTTAACTGATAGAATACAACACACACCTACATGTGCAACATCACTGTCTCCCAAATGGGAGCCAGTGATAAGATAAGAATTGCCATTTGTCATGTTGACAACAATTTACTGTTTGCAATAAGCGCCGGCAAAACGTGGAATTAAAATCTCATTGTCCAACTATTGTTTTGCATCAGACAAAGTTAGGGAAATCAAGAAGGAAAATAAAGGAAAATTTAAAAGATGACGGCCTGTTCCTCATCAAAAGACTGGCCAAAGAGCCAGGAAAAAAAACGGCGAGGAAAAAAGAATTTGCTTTTCGGAGGTGTGAATGCAAACAAAAATTGATCGCAAGATGTTATGTTCAACTCAGAGCGCTGGAATTGGTGCTTTTTCTTCTGCTTTTGCAAGCCCTTACCCACTTTCCATGTTCAATTTTTCAATTTTTTACTTTTTTCCAGTTATTTTACTTTAATCGCATGGCTTACTAGACAAAACTTTCAAACTGTGGAAGATGAAAAAGCAACTTTAGCAGGCAGGCAAAACACCAAGGAAGGTCAATAATCTTTGAGAACGCTCAATAAACAGCGCGTTTAGAAAACATGGTAACCAAGCTACAAAATCAGTTTAGTATTGACAACTGATGACTGCACATGCAAAAACTTGGTATCGACTGGTTAAAAGTTTAATCTCGCCAAACCTGTGCAATTTCGGAACGGCCTATTGCAAGCAAAAAAGTTCACAAAAACCCTCCATTTTGTTCGTAGATACTACACTTGTTACCAGTCTACCGAATGTCAGGTGTTTTTGACCGCAATGCACTGGTGACTAGCCTTGTTTGTTTCTCGTGTTCGATCGAAAGCGAAAAGTTTCATCTTTGATAGTGGTGAAAGTGATGCTATGATTTCAAGAACCCGTGAATATATTGTTCTTGTTATTTCTAGCCATTCATTTGTAATTTTCCCCTTAAATTCAGCTTTCTCACTGATCATGTTTGTGGTAACTGTTATCGATCAACATTAATTTGAAGTCCACATCTGTGGACAAAAGCTTACAAGCAGTTTTCTAGCAAATGGAATGAAAAGGGATGGATGATTGGATGTCAAGGTAATTAAACAAGTCGTTACAAAATATTTTGTCTGTATGGTTGAGGAAATGTCTGTATTGTTATTTGGTTTTCAAACCAGCTCTGATTGATCGGTTATCCACAACAGTCATGTTTACAAGAGAAAGTGGCCTAACACTGAGAACATTTGCACAATTTCTGTTAAAAAGGTTATTTTCCAGAGGGTGTAGGGGGTATGCAAAATACTTTCGGAAATTCTGGAGAGGTGGGGGGTATTTTTCTTTAAAAAATGGAAATTCCGGAGAGGTGGGGGGTCTTACCTGAAATTCCCTCCATGGTGGGGGTATGGATATTTTCTGGAACCACACAAAGAGGCATTGTGTTGCACTACCGATCATTGCAAAATATGAACTTTACGCCAAAATCAGTCGCTCAAAGCGATTTGAATTAAAAGTAGATGACATAAATAAACTTAACTTATGTCTTTTATGTGGTCCCTTGGCATTTTTGCTCCATTTAAATGCTGTTTTGTGCTTAAATTCGTTTCTCCAATTCGTGACAATATTTACACAACACCATCACAGCAGAATAGTATTTTCCTGCGTTTGACTGTGGAATTAGCAGGAAAATATGCTCTCATCGGTATCTTTTGTTTGATTAGGTATGTGCGCTGGTATGTGGGTTACGTAATTAGTTAGGGTATTTATAGTCGGGTGTGAGGTTAGTTATTTCATCTCGGTCTCGCTTATTCAGCGTTCGGGTTATTTTATTTTTTTGGGGGGGGTGTTATTTGTGTGTTTTGTTCTTTTTATTGTCTTATTTTGCAGATGTTTTCAACTCTTCTATGTGGACGAATTTTCGGGAAGCTATTCCTCAGAACGATGTCGCCTTATCTTCGCTTGCGGAATCTTTACCTGAAGTAGTTTTGGCTAGCAGAGCCCCTAGCACGTCAGCCAAGTATACCGCCTCTTACAACCGATGGAAATCCTGGGCGCGGAGTCATTCCTTGATAGCATTTCCTGCATCGCCTTTTCAGTTTGCTCTTTACTTGCGATTCTTGATGACTGACGCAAAGACAGCGTCCCCTCTGGAGTCTGCCGTCCACAGTATTGCTTGGATGCACCAACTGGGTGGCGAGCCATCTCCTTCAGATCATCCGCTAGTGAAGAATGTTCTTGCTGGTGCGCAGCGTATGCTGGCCCATCGCACTTCCAAGAAGGAGCCAATTACTATTTCTCAGCTTGAACATTTAGTTGCTTCTAAGGCCGATCCGATGGCCTCTTTGTATAATATTCGTTCTGTTGTAATTTGTATCCTAGCTTTTGCTGCTTTTCTTCGCTTTGATGAACTGGCTAAGTTAAATCGTTCAGACGTCGTGATTGAGTGTAACTATTTAAAGTTATTTATAGAATCAAGCAAAACTGATCAGTATAGGGCATCTGGTAAAGCTTCTTGCCCTGTTGCCTTGACCCGTCGTTATTTAGAAAGAGCTAATCTTGCTCCACTTAGCCCTCTATTTTGTCAGTTATCAAAAACTAAGTATGGATATAAAGCTAGAAGTAAAGGTTTAAGTTACTCTCGTTTAAGAGAACTAGTGTTAGAAGCCTTTAAGGACGTTGTATCTGATATTACCACTATTGGTACTCACAGTCTTAGAAGTGGCGGCGCGACTGCTGCCGCCAATGCAGGAGTTCCAGATCGCCTTTTTAAAAGACATGGCCGTTGGTCTAGTGAATCGGCCAAAGGATGGCTACGTTAAAGACTCTTTGTCTTCTCGTTTATCAGTAACTCAGGCTTTAGGCCTTTAGTTTTTTCCCTTTTCTTTATTTGGTCTTGCCCGGGGGACCGTTGAATATGGGGTACAGCTGGCCTGGGGTTTTCCTCCTAGGAGCAAGTGGACGTACGGGGAGGTTTTTCACCCAGCTGTTGTTCCACAACCCCAGTTCAATTAGGTTTTTAAGTTTTAGGATTTTGAGCTGTATGTTTTTAGGTTGATTTTGTAGCTTATGTATGTTTACATGCTGTATTTTCTAGCTTCTTCCAGAATAAACCGAGCGCTTGGCTTGAAGCGAGCCACACCCAAGGTTGAGTGTGTTTTTGTCTTAGGTCAAACTGAGATTTAGAGGAGAGGACATCTTCACGGGATATGTTCACAGCAACACGGAATGCCAATTATCCACTGTGCTCATTAGCCGAGGTCTCAATTTCACATCATTGCTATGCATGACGTATTTGTTTATGACGCCATGTTGTACTTCATCAATGGATGGATAACATCTTAAATTTTCGGCAATTTTGGACTATTAATCAGCATTTTGTTAATGCAAACACTTCGGACAGCGGTTTTCTATTTGAGAAATCAAGATGGCTCCCGCAAAACAAGCGTTCACGAAGAGATTTATGCGATAAATTGCATAAAATTGAGGGCACGTGCAGACCACATTTAAAGGTAAATGAATAATAAATACAAAGAATTATCGTTTCTGGATGAAATTTACACAGTGTATTCTATAGATATGAAAGAAACTCTCCGTGTGAGCCCAGATCAGAAAGAGCAGTTTGTTTACTATAACAGTGAATATCTCGCAAAATAAACACTTTCGATCCGGCCTCACACAGATTTTTTCCTTTTCTGGTTGGGAATAATCTCCATTATTATGTTAAATCGTGTCTCAAAAGGTAAAGCCGTAAAATGCAAAAGTCTTATTTTTGAGCCCGCAATTCATTTGACATTTTGTCGCTTAGGTGTGAAAATACACCTTATTCCAAAATGGCTGCTGATTTATGTACATACAAATTGACCCTTGTTACCTCGTTCACAATAAAATATTCTTTTGACTTTTGACCTTAAAAACGAGGCAACAAGGACTAATTTGAATACCAACAAAAGAATATTAAGATGGTAGCCATTTTGGAATAAGGTGTATTGTCACCTCAAATATCACTTTTTTTAAAGCCCACTTTTTGTTGTCTCAGTCCGTCATGTTTTTATTTCAGACGGTTTCTTTAATTTCGAGAAATATCTGTCCAAAATGGACCCTCTAAAGTCAGGTCGAAAGCAAAGCTGCTAACCGAAATTTTAGATACTGAAGCGAAGTTAGACACAGTACTTGCAAAGGTGGATGACTTGCTCAACAAAACTAACTTCTAATCTATCACGTGATTGCCATACTGGCCCCCGCTGAGTTATTGCGTAATAAATATAAATATCACAATAATTCATAAAACAAAAGGAAATGTGGCTCTTTTTTTAAGGATTATCAATGCTAGAGAGTTAGATCTAAACCTAACCCTAAGGTTAGAGATTGATCGCACTGGATGTTTATTTCACTAATTGACAATGAAAAATGTTTGTTTTAGGTTCGAAAAGGGTGCCAAAAGTTATCGAGGTCACTTATGGTAGCCAGACATTTGTTCTTTCCCTTGGAAAACAAAACAGTACAATTTTTTTATGAACACATGCGAAAGAAAAACAGGCAAAAGATGCTGAGTGCCAGAACATGGTGACAAATGTTCATTTCGCTAATAAAGTGATAATTTTTTATCGCTTAACCTAAAAAATTGTTCCCGTAATAGTTTTACATTGTTAAGCAACACCAATAAAGTCTTTGCTCCATTGTTTGGTCACGCGACTAGTTGTTAACTAAAGACTTTTTGCCCTGTTTGAGCAGAAAAAACAAGTGATAATAAGCAAAAATATAAATATTCCGATTTCTTACTGCACAATCTTCTTGTAACATGTTTTGAATTTTGCGCATTCTGCATAAAATCCCTCCAATAAGAGGAAATAGGTCAAGTGACAATATTAATGTATTCATAAAATCTACTATAAACGGGTTAGTGAATGTTGTACCATCTAGCAAGCCAGCTTATTCACAAAAATGTGTTTTGTGACGTCATGGCCACAAAACGTGTCATGTGACACTAGAAATCACTTTAATTTGCTTGATATGTTGAAATATAAGTTATCCTTTTCAAATTATCTAGCACAGTAGTTCTGTTTCTTGATAAACTGGGCTTTTGAAAACATTCACGTTCTCTGTTGGGGGTCTTGGAATGGCCTCAACTACCAATCCTGACAGTTCCTGTACATTTGTGCAAAATTCTCTCCCAGCTTGTGGAGCTTAAAGCTGCGCAATTTTAAAGACAATCGCATGGCGATGAGCACTCTAGACACTGGATCCACCCCTGATCGGTGGTTATTCCTTGCCTGCCCATCAAAAAGTAATTTTATGGATTGTGCAGATGGCAAGGACTTGTTAAACGTTTGTTGATTTCCTGCTTAAAAGGTGATAAAGAAGCCCTCACCCATACTCAACCATGGCTTTCAAACTTTGTAAGCGTCATTTGAATGACACCTTTCAATTGAAATCTAACAAGGAACTGTGACGTGGGTTCATACCCCCGTTGACGGTGTATAGCTTCAAGCATGCAGTACAGTATCGCTCAGAAACAAGCGAACCATCGAACGTGAAGCTCATTAGCAGATCACACTCCAAAATTATTTTGCATAACGTAAGACTAAACAAAGCCAACGTCCTTGTCGGCCCGGACATTCACTTTTGCATTTTTTATGCATCTGTGTTGTATCTCCTGTCGGAATTCGGTAACCTTGTAACGTGAAAACAATGGAATAAATTAGTTGAATGAAAAGCGTTCATTGATACCGTGAGGATTAAGAGTGCTGATTTGAAAAATAAATTTTTGTTGTAGAGTTTTGCGGCTTTCCGTGTTGCCTTGGTGAAGGGAAAGGCTGCAGACTGCCATGTGTTGCTTAGAATGATTTGGCAGATTGCAGTGTCTCGCGACCGGTTCGATGCATTTTTGTTGTCTTTCTCTACGTCCCGAAGGTGTTCTCGGAATCAGTCGCCAAGTCGTCTCTGCACTGGTGGTAAAGGCAATAGTAGCCATCTTCTCCTCGCCTTGGTTCAATTGAAGAATCATTTAAATGAAAAAATCGGCTGATATTTTCAAAGCGATTTTTGGTCACCACTTTTTGAATTCCTTCATTGCCTAAAAATGGATCGCTTGACCAGTAATCAGCAGTAGATGGAAAAGGATTTACACCCATCGTAACACATACACTGCACTGAGAAACACTTTTATTTCATCAAGTGTGACATCTGGCCATTTGTCAACCGCTTGACCTGTTAGTTTTTGCCAAGCACTGTGTTCCAGATAAGAGACGGGTCTCGGGTCAAAAACCCGACAGCAACGGCTATCTGACCCGACACTGGCGAAAGGAGCCAATCGACCAAAGTATTATAAAATACAAAAGAAACGGATAAAAAATAAAGTTCCTAAAACAAAACACTGTTATGCGAGATAGCATCCGATGGAGACTAGACTTCCAAATCAGGGATCAACAGAGTTCACAATTGCCACCAATATGGTCACCAATGATGATATTGATGTTGCATAATGGCCCTTTTCTCAGACATTGTGTCCCTCCAGAAAATTGTATTGAAAGATATTCGTTTCTTAAACATTTAAAGTAAGAAGAGAACTCGTTTCATCCTTTTTGCTTTGCTTGAAAGTTTCTCTCCCATCCTAAAACGTAGATGTTTGAAATCGCCCTAGAATGCTTTGCAAACCTTGCATTACGTCATGTATGCCTATGGATTGTGTCTCTTGTAATGAGACACAAGGAAAACTCTAACACACTGACTATCCTTGATAACCAAATCTTACAGAAAATTCATTGTTTAACCCTTAAAACTACTTTTAATATTCTGAAAGAAATAGGTTCTTTAAAAATCAATAATTATATAGGAAAAATATTAAATTTACCCAATTAAAAAATTACCATTTTACTGCTCTCATGGATATGCGATAATAAAATAATTCACCGTGTCTGGTGTATTGGGATGCATTTTTAGCCATTCTGGAAGGATTCATTTTAAAAATTTTCCCAAGGAGCATGCCCCGGACCCCCCTAAATGCTTTGCACCTGCGCCACTTGCTTCAAATGTCTACAGCATTTGCATTAACCCCCAATCTCAAATATATATGCTCCACGGTCCCTGGGAGGTAAGCCCTCTACCTGCCTGTCCCCACATCACTCCCACTACCCACTTAACACAGCACTGCAGCTAGAGATGTCAGTCTTGTGTGACCCCCCGGAAAAGTTACATGACCCCTTGCCAAAAAAACTTAACTGGAACGCTGGCCGAGCATAGCTGTTTGTTTCACGCACAATAACATTGAGTATTTCATCATTGAAAAACATTTTGAACACATCTATTTCTCTAGACTCATTTCCTAGCTCAAACGTGATCCCAACAGGCAAAGTAAAGTTCTCAACGTGAATGTTGCACAAAAGATTTGTCCACGCAACCGGTTCATCGCCTTCGCTCTTGCTTCCACTCTCATTATTTTCATCACTCTCATCCTCCACTTCACTCACATCAATATCAGAGACTGTTATTCATTTCTTCATCAGAACTACCGAAAATTTCATTATACCCGTCTCTTGAAATCGCTAACGGTTCAACAAGACGGGACACCATGATAATTCGAATGCGAACGATCGATCAAGTAAACTTTGCCATGTGCTCACTTCAAAGAGTGGATAATTTATGCACAGTTGCTGCGATATGATTAGTCAATGTTTGATAAATAATAAAAAACAATAGAGAACAAAGACAGCCACTCCAAGAGTAGGGAGAGTAGTTTATTTTGTTATGGTAGTACAGGGCAGTGTAGGAAGATGGCAGCATATTTTTGCAGGGCGGTACAGGGCAGCATAGTAGGGAAAGGGTTAAAGACTTGAAAGACTTGAGAGCTAAAATTCCTACTTTGCTGATAGTTTCATCTGATGAAGAGATGAATGGATAGAGCAAGGTGCTCTTGGTGGAATCTCTTCAGAGGTTTTGGGTCGATTTCAAGGCTGGTTCCCTTCAATCAATCTGCTGGGCTTTGCTACACAAGTCTCCAAGTGGACGTTAAATAGCCATAAAATAGTGCCAAAATTACAAATTTTACCAGACAAGGGAGATACACCATTTCACGGCATAGAATATCCGAATGTGCGCCAAGATTTGGACGATCGGCGAAACTTG
Source organism: Blastomussa wellsi (assembly GCA_947652115.1). Lineage (NCBI taxonomy): Eukaryota > Metazoa > Cnidaria > Anthozoa > Scleractinia > Plerogyridae > Blastomussa > Blastomussa wellsi. Next base: position 7,997,116 of record OX393573.1, read on the forward strand.
CACGGAACAGCAGGGTGGCACCAGTAAAACTTAACTCGCCTCAAGGCGAAAGATATTCGAGGTCATGCGATTTCGTGCCAACAGAGACAACAAAGCTTAAATTCACTCCTTCAGCAGGCCTTCAATCTCCTGTCATGAAGGTCGCGATGAAACGATTGATAAAAAAATGCCCAAAGACTTGAAAACACATATAACGCAATAAAATTAAGAAACTTGCAGCAAACGATAACTCAAAAGCAAAGCTTAAGTTCAGTTCAGTGTTTTTGGTGAGTTCGATTGCCATTATTGTAATTTGTGCAAAGTTGGCAAAACTACTTATGTACTGACCTGCAGTCTTTGGAACCACATCAGCTCTGAGCTGCAAATAACAAGAGAAAGTAGGAATTGGCAGTGAAAATATCACAAATACGTACAATGACAAAAAATGGCCGAAGGAATGAGCGGTTTAGCGTCCTCTTGGTGCAACTGACATAATTTTAAAATATCCATGAAATATAAAGACATGCAAAGACAGAAAGTGAGCTAACCTCGAAGATGATACGTCCAGATGGTTTACCACCAATGCTAATATCAAAAAAACACTTTGGGTTAGACATAGCTGCACTTGAAAATCGACGAAACTGCAAGATAAACCTCGCCAGAATAGTTTCAGAAAAGGGAACGGCAAACGAAGCAATTTCTGCACGTGTGACGAATGAGCACCCTGAGAATGTGGGCCGACCACCCCTATATCCAATCTCGTCCCAAGAGCCCGCTTTTCTTTTGGTCAGCACCAAAACGGGGTCTAGGGCCTGTTTCTTCGAAGGTTTAGATAAGATAAGATAACTTTATTTATACACGGTATTTCCATCAGCTTATTTAGAACTGACTACCTATCTTCCTAGCTACAAAAAAGGTATAAAATACAAAAGAATAAAAACTGCTTTTCATGGAGGCCGTGTTCAAAAAATGTACTTAAAAACTTCGCTTAAGAACCATAATAAAAATTTACTTAAAACTGTGGCGAATTAGTTTTGTCTTAAACTCGCTTAAGGAAGTCGCTTGTCTTAATTCTATGGGTAAGTTGTTCCATAACTGAGCTCCACTGTATGAAAAACTTCTCTTCAGGTAATCTAAATCAGTGCGCGGTTGTGGAAGAACTAGTTTGTTTCCGGTATTCCTCAAACGATAAGCACTCGCGTTGTCGCGATAAACGAATTTTGATCGTAAATATTCTGGTGTCATCCCATGAAAAGTCTTATACATATTGATAGATTTCTTTTCTAATCTTTGATGACAGAGTTTACGCCACCCTAATGCCCGGAACACCTCATCTAAATCACTATCGTAGCTCGCAGACATCAAAATGCGGGCTGCGCGATTTTGAAGCCTTTTATAAGCTTTTCAGAAAGGCCCTTGCCACAGTTTCCCCATACCACATTACAATAATCAAAGTGAGGCTGAACAAGGCTATTGTAGACCCTGATCAAAATGTTAAATGGGATATAATTTCGTATTCGTATTCTGCTGCAAGATAATGGAGCACATTATTCTTAGTCACATGTCCAAACACCTTTCCTTGAATAATATTCTTATTGATCAACAACATGGTTTTAGAGAGAAATTTTCTTGCGAGACACAGCTTATCTCTGCAGTACACGACTGGGCGAAAGGCATCAATCTTTGTCAACAAACTGATGTAATATTGTTGGACTTCTCCAAGGCATTTGACTCTGTGCCCTATGAGCGACTGCTTACCAAACTTGATTATTATGGAATCAGAGGTAAAATGCTTAGTTGGATCAAAGCTTTTCTGTCTAATCGCACACAGAATGTTTCAGTCAATGGAGTTCTCTCCTCATCGAGACCTGTGGTATCTGGAGTCCCCCAGGGTTCTGTCTTGGGACCAGTGCTGTTCATTTTGTTTATCAATGACATCTCGTGCTCTGTTCAATCAAATCTTCGTCTATTTGCGGATGACTGTGTATTATATAGAGAGGTAGCTACCGATCAGGACTGTCTAATTCTCCAGCAAGATCTTCATCGTCTTTTCCTTTGGTCAAAGACTTGGCAACTTACCTTTAATGTAACTAAGTGCTATCACCTAGGGATAACCTGCAAGAGAATACCTGTCAATTTTAATTATACCTTGGATGGTAAGCTTATCTCAAGAGTCGCCTCTGCAACTTACCTGGGGATATCTATTTCTGACAATCTGTCCTGGAACAAACATTGTGATATTATTTGTAACAAGGCGAATTCAACCCTTGGTCTTCTCAGACGAATCTTATCTGGTTGTACTCCGGAGGTCAAGAGTACAGCATATCTTACACTTGTACGCCCTAAACTGGAGTATACCAGTTGTGTATGGAACCCACACACGCAGTGTAACATCAACAAGATAGAAATGGTCCAACGTCGCGCAGCCAGATTTGTTCACAATGATTATTCGCGTTTCACTCATGTCTCTCCATTAATCAAAGCCCTGGGGTGGGACTCCTTAGAATACCGTAGACTGACTAATCAAGTGTTTGTTTTTTATAAGATCTACACAGGGCTTGTTGGTATCGCTTTACCACCTGAAGTAGTTTGTAATACAAGAGCTTCAAGGCTTTCTAATTGTGCACCATTTTGCCAACTTGCAACACTAAATGACACTTATAAATATTCTTTTTACCCTAGAGCCATAAGAACCTGGAACAGCTTACCTTTAGCTTTAATTCCTAATTCATTAGATGAGTTTAAGGTCACAATCTCAAGTATGTAGGATTATTACTATTATAATAATAATAATTTATTTATTTATTTTAATTGTAATTATTTTATTACTTTAATTCGTGAATTTTAATAGGCTAATTTTATTGCATGTTCATATGACTTTTGTACATATATTTTATAATTATCTACATATTTATTTATTTATTTTTTTGTTTTTTAAAACTCCTAGTATAGTCATGCTGTTTTTAGGAGTATATTTATTAAAGAATTAAAGAATTCGTTTAATTGCACCAATGGCCGAAGCAATCTTTTTACAAACATTTTCAATGTGGCACTCCCAATTCAAAGTTTGATCGATGTAAACCCCAAGGGATTTAGCTGGTTCTACCTGTTCTACAGCCTTGTCATTTGTAATAAGAGAAGGACTTTCTGAAAACTGCGATAGCTTCTACCTTGACGCAATAAGCATAAACTCTGATTTTGTCAAGTTCAAGGTAAGCTTATTAGCTGATGACCATGTGTACACGTTACTTAATTAAGGCAATCATTTATATGCTTAACGTCTGCACTAGCAAATGTCAAGCTGGTATCGTCAGCATACATTCTGGTTTGTGAGTACCTCAGGCAATTTGGTAAGTCGTTAATATATAACAAGAACAAAAGAGGTCCCAAAATTGTTCCTTGAGGAACACCACATCTCACCACATCTCAAGAATGTTGAGGGTCTCCCAGGGGGGTCCTTGTTCCCTTGTTCCCTTCCAAAATTGCCCTATGTTCCCATGTTCCCACACTTTTTCCTTATTTGTTCCCCTTTTAATAAATTTGCTTGCCACTTATCATCGCCCTCAATTCCCTCCCGCAAAAAAGAAAAGACACCAAAAACAAAACTAGAATGCATTTTATGTGACGTTCAATTTGTGTGACGCATCATCTCGAACAACGGAGTGAAATTCACAATCCATCAGCCTTAACTCTAGTCAATCACCATAGTACATAAACTCGTCCAAATTTGCCCTCTTCCTTGCTCGACTTGATCTTCTCAATGTGGTATTTGATTGTTCTTGGTCTTCCGCTACACATTCCCTGGCTTCTTCGATGGTGACTGATTCTACATGACCGATCATGTGAGATTGATAATGTATAAATTCGTTCTCAGTCATTTCCATAATTTTCCCATTAACAATGCTTTCTTTCAAAGAACCGCATATGTTTTCAACACTGATTTCCCTTTCCGCCTCTTCTGTGAAAGTTAATGGATCGAACACATCGGCACCAAAGCACATCGCCCTTGCTTTTTTGGTAGCTGTGGTTACATCTTGCTGCAATACATAAAATTTCATTTTGCAAGACGAAGCATCTGAGGCAAGATAGACAATGTCACCAGACGACTGGACAAGATCACTTGACAACTCCTTTCGTCCCCTCTCCTTTCTTGCGGTAACTACTGTTTTTGTCATTTCTCCTTGGACCTCTCCAATTTTACCAAATTCAAATGGCTGACTTGTAGGCTGCTCTGTTAAATAGAGATTCATCGGCAGAGTACCTGGATTGTCTTTTGTTCTCTTGTTCCTCGCCGTTTTTTGTGCAACACTTTGACCATTCTTTATTCGCCAGTCTCTCATTTGCTGCACTTGGGACTTGGAACTGTGCTGATGAGGGCGGGGACATCTTAGGTAGTTTTGAATACCTTAAATCAGATTTCACCCTTGGGTAATGAGACTTGGCACTTGTGTAGTAGCAGAATTTTGTTATACACATTTGTTTTAAGTGCTCCTTTAGGGCCCTGTCGTATGATCCAGGTCGCATCTCCGAGAAGAAGTTCTCGCAAATCAGCGTCAAAAGACTCTTCATTTTGAACACCTCAAGAAGCTGTGGGGCGTGTTGACTTAGGAGCTCCTTAATTTTCTTTAAGGCTTGCAAGATTCTCTTTTCATCCTCTAAGACAACTGTAGAAACGGTACCTTGGGGACCTTATGTCTGGGCCGTTGTCCCAAGAAAAGCTTTCACTTGATTTACGCACTGGCAGTCAAAGTTGTATACCTCTTGAATTCTGCTGATCGCTCTGTCAAGTGTAAAGGACACAGATGTCTGCTTCTTTTGGTGCAAGCCAAATGTAATGGAAAACTCTCTTAAATTCTCAAGGTATTTAACCAGTGCGAGAAACGACGACGCTTACCACCCTGAAGAAACCTCTGGAACAATCGACTATAAACACTGTTCTTCGTTCGGCAATATTTTCTCCTCTAATTTGTACAGTTTTGTTCCCCTGTTCCCTAAAAGTAGGCTTATGTTCCCTTGTTTCCTTCAATATTTTGCCAATGTTCCCTTGCTCCCCAAAACCCCTGGGAGACCCTCAATGTTGGTGTTGACTTACAGTAATTAATAGTTCCCTTCATACATAGTTTCAGGCCTATATACTTCTCTGTTTCTTAGATACAGAAAACTAATCAAAAGCCCTTCGGGCTTAGTGCCTAGTGTCCGGCACTTTGTTATTTGTTATCCTCAAAGTAGCTTAAAGTCTTTGATCGCCTCTGCTGTTTCGATAAGAAGAAATACTATCGACCTCGAGGTAGCTACTAAGGGACTCAGAGGGGGTAAGTTTCTAAAGAAACTGTGGTGCTGCGTCGGTGGGAAGTATAACAATATAATTTGGTTTTATCAACTGGGTTGATAATGTGAATTGGCCACCGTAAAGAGATTCAAGAGCTGAGGTTTCGAGTTTTAGCCCTTCGCCGGAGCGAATCCCCCGTTCCCAGGGTCTCTCTCTTCCCGCCCCCTGTAGCGAGAGAGAAAGACCCTGGCACAGGCTGGTCACGTGTCTCTTGGACAATTGAGAGGGAGGGGTCCTCAAATGTAAGGAAATTTGTCGTGTTATTTCAAAGCGAGGGTATCGCACGCGATACAATCGCGCGAGCGCCATCGTTGCATCTTTTTTGTGTACATAGTCTTTTATAGTAATTCATAGTTTTTAGCTTATTAGAATTTTTATGCCTGATGTATATACCGTGATTAAATAAAGATGATGATGAATGAGGTTGTAAGGGACTGTGCAATAATTATCAGGAGGCGGGGGGGGGGGGGGGGGGCAGTAAAACGAGAGGGGGTAAGGGGGTACAATGTAAACTCACAGCCTTTGGGAGGGGGGTAACATGTAAATTTCTGGGAAATTGGGCTACGGCCTACGGCTCGTGTTCCCACAGCATTTCTCGTTCTCCCAAACGTCCACTCGTGTTGGCACATCAAACATAAAATAGAACATACAGTCATTGTCAAGTGAAATTAACTTGACAAGATTATCAAAATTACAAATGTTTATTTCGTACCCAGATGTTTGCTCACTTTGTAGGAAACATCTGGCCAAGTCCGCTCCGTTCGCCATTCTGATTGGTCAATGAACGTCATCTTCTTTTAAACGTTTCTAAAGTGAATTAGCTACAGAAACAGTTTGACTTTCAAGCTTCTGAGTACCAAAGTTTGTCAATAAATGTGTATTTGAATGAGAAGATGTGTAGAAAGGTCTACAAAACTTCGCAAATCTGACGCGTACGGTGAGCTTATACGCGTCAAACACAGCGCGCGCTCTTTCTCATCGCCGCCGTTTACAGCTGGGTCGAGGATTTGAATTTATTAGCAAAACATGAGTGTTGACTTCTTTTGTTCCCTAACTCTGTCTCAGTACCGTGGTACTGGTGTTTCTCTGTGTATGAAAGTAGTTCATGACCTATCTGTAACGAGTCACGGCGAGTAAGTGAGCTTTCCATTCGCTTAAATTGCCGAGTATGCGTAGTGGCATCATGTGTCAGATTTCTGACACATTTGAAGATCTGGGTACGAGATTATGGCAAATGTTAATGTTGGTGTTTTAAGGACGTTCGCGCAAAAATTTTCTACCATTGATTTTTTGGTGAAACTCTCACCACTGTAACATGAGATAATGTGTAACTGATGTCAGAAATGCAAAAAATTGGGGGTCACCGACTTCGTTTTGGAGATAACATGCCCTGAAGAACACCCTAAATCTGAAAACTCGCAGAAAACTACAGTGTCTGTAAGCACAAAAATATTGCAAATAAATCTTTGAAATGAACGTATCTCTGTCAAATGTTGTTTAAATGGCCCCATAATGTGAATTTATTCAATTGGTGTGGTTCCTTAAAGTAAAAATTCGCATTTAACGACCACATTTCCACTCGCCTAACAGCCGCAAGATGGCAGGATTCGATGTCCTCTGGGCAGAAAACTTCCCACATTGATTTTTTTGTTCATTTTTTGACAATCTGCCGAGAATTGTAAATAAAATCAATTCATGGAAAAAAAAAGTAGGGGTCACCATCAGCGCGCGCGCTCGAGGGATGACGTGGCGTGACAAATCCGTGCGCAGTAACGATGCACATAAACAATTAGCGCGAACGTCCTTAAGAGGTTGATGATAAAAACTCTTCAACTAACTCTTCAGCTTCTCCAATGAAGCATTTAGAATTTAACAGGTCTCCTAAACAAGCTTTATCAGTGCGAGACGTAAACAAACCAAGAACATCTAGATCAACATTATCGATCTGTGGCACTCCATACTTCTCTGGCTCAAATTCACCATCACCTGGTGTCCCCCTAGTGAAAGAAAAATAACAGAAGCTCTACTCTTTCGATTTTCCACAGCCAAAGAACTCCTTTTTCTTGCTGTCCTTTTGTCTTCCTTCTTTCTCCTGGATTTTGATACGTTGGTTTTGGAACCAATAGAATAAGTAGCCTTGTATTTTTTTGATGCAGTTTCAAGGTCCTCAATTATTTAATAGTTGAGCAATATTACCCTTGAATGCCAGTTGAGATTAAGTGTAGAGTGTCTGAATTAAATTTATGGTGGCAGGTAAGGCCTGTTTGTAGCTTTCCTGTTCTCTCACTAAAAAGACTGTCATCATGCGTAGCAATTGTATCTTTAATAGTTTCTACTTTTTTCTTTAGTTTGTTTGCTTCAGCTTCACACCTTGAAATGTTGCTGTTGTCATGCGGTTTGGGGTGGTATTTCTCACACAAAAACCGCCCAGCACAAGCTGGATTGTCATTTACCATGTCTTCAAAGCTGGCTTCGCATTTCCCTGACATTTTGAACGACTGAGTATTGTCTATCTCTCTCTGCTATGAACATGTTTCTCATGACACTGGGGTCACTACCTGCACCTGCCCTTTGTAGGTGGTGGTGTGTCCGTACTTAGTGACGCTCAGCTTCAAATCCCTTGTAATAAAGTCCACTAACCAAATATAATAAGTCAAAGGAAGAGCTCATCTTATCAAAACACTTGCATTACACACTACACTCGACTACACATATGCAACTTCATCTCATATCTGAAACTGTGCATTAGATGACAGGTTTTAATCAACTCAATGTATTTTTTCACAGTCCACACCTTGTACTCGTGAGAGTCTAGGGAGAACTGAATTGCATGACGTGTTCGTGGTGCTGACCAAACGAAAAGCGGGCTCTGGGACGACATTATTCGACAGTAACGTAAACTAATATTCTGCACATGCGTTGAGAGCGAATAACTTCGTTCTAGAACGAATGGTACCACAATGACAGTATGATAACTTCTGAAACTTATATATACCTTGGGATATTCAAGTAAGTAACGTAAATAACCGGTGTTTTATGCAATGCATTCCACACAAGTTCTTCCCCACCCTCACCCCCCGCAAGACTAATTAATTAATTGACATGAATTAATTTAACAAACATTAAAGTTCACATCTTAGCGTTTAGATTCGCTACCCCCACAACATACCATCACAATAGTGCACTCTGCACTAAAAATTGCTTTACAGGCCCGAAAAGTTTCCGGGGCTTTCGAGAAACCGGCCCCTGGCCCGACAAGTTTCCGGTGCTTCCAGGGCCGATTTTTGGAGCATGCGCATAGTGCACTGGTTACCATTCGTCTCCTACAAGAAAATAGAAAGACGCGACTGGGGACTACATAAGAGACGATTGAGGACAAGATTGAGTCAGGCAAAAGACAATAACTGTCAGTTTGGGAAATAACCTGTATTACTTCAGTGAGGGGTCGGCAGGAAAACACGTCTCCGTATGCATCCTCAGAGACCTCGGGACAGCTAGTCGGGACGATAGCATTTCCGGGGAGCCCGGGCTTTCCCGCTTTTCAAGGTTGTAAACTTTCGTCCGGAAATGCCATCGTCCCGGCTAGCTGCCCCTGGGTCTCCGAGGATGCTCCGTTTTCAGACTGATCCTTTGATTCAAAGGCAGCTAGTCGGGTCGGGGCAAAACGAATTCGAGGAAAACGCGGCAAAACTTAGCCTCCCACGCAGACTTCCTTTGGGAAAGAACGCTTGACGAAGCCCAAAGGACGTATGCGTCTGAGTAAACAGTTTGAGCCTCTTGTGTGACTTAACCACATAGCTGGCACAGCTAAGTAGGAATCACTCTTCCACTGTGCTTGTGCTTTCATAGATGCAGTAGGAGCTGAAAGGCGTTATACCGGTGCATTTTTCGGGTGAGCCGGGACACGTGTTAATTCTCCCGAGAGGTATACGTGATGCGTGACATAATAATATTATACAGTATACAAGATTCTTTTATTAGGGAGGGGATGAGAGGTAACTGGTTTATGACAAGCAACTTTTGCCGGTTCTGAACTGGCGGGCATATTTTACATCGGAAAAGTTTTAGTTGCGTTGTAATTATCAAAATACAATAACTCTACACGCAAACTACAAACATCTAATTTACTGTTTGTAAATTCTACAGAAATATAACAAAGTTTGCACTGAAATATCCATACAGATGACTGGCATTAATTTATTAGCTGTTCTCCCATAACAGCAAAACGTTAACGCATTTGAATTAGAACCTACAAACACTGTAATGAATTTTGCTTACTAGCTTGTTTAGTTGAATTGAATTATTTTTTTCAGAATTATTTAAGTGGCGTAGTGAGTGTCCGAGCCCAAGGAGCATTGCTAAAAAGGTAAAGATCATTCGCCTAGTTACACCATAACTGCCAGGTTACTTGGCAACATTCCTTGATTGACAGAGGCACTGAACTGTGTTACTACAAGTTACTTTCCCGCTGAACAGTGTACTCAAGCTGTGGCATCCTGTGCGTCTTGATGTTCTTTGGCTTGATTTTGAAAGGCTTGTCGGCGTTTGACGACCTGCTTATCGAGTCCTGTCGGTAGACAAACTTCCCCGTGCTTGTTGGCTTAGGCTTACGTAGCAGTTGAGTATTCTGTGGATGAAGAATACCAAGACACGCACAATAGATTAATCTGCCACACAGCAGGACTGAATGCAGGGCCACTTTCACCCATACACCAAAGGAGCCGGATTCTTTGAAATAACAGACAAACCAGCACCTGTTTGGCTCGGCAGTGGATGAACGCAAAATGCATGTTGTGGACGTCTGGTGGCCCGTCTGGCTCGCCTAGGCTCGCCTCCGTTGCTCTGGAACGGCGGGAAGATGAGAGACCCTGGGAACGAGGTTGGGTGACACCGCGGAAAAACGTGCCACGCGTGCACACGACTTCCGATTTCTCGAGGTGGTCATCGTCAGCATAGAGGACGGTGAAACGTGGGAAACGTTGGAAGCAAAATTATGAAGGTGGAAATCGAGAGGTATATAAACATAAAACAATGTACCTCTCGTTAACTTAAATATTCGGGGGTTTCCTTAAAAATTGCCAAAATGTTCTCTCATTTTTCCGCGGTGTCGTCCCGGGCTTCACGGTCAGCGGGTGGTCGCCAGGTGAGGGTAGATCCGTCATGTATGGGGAAATGATCTGTACCCAATATATATGAATATTTTAAATCGCTTTAGACGACATAACAGATATGGGATATATAGTAAGTATTGAAAGTGTACCACATGTAGTATATCGGTAAGTATAGTTAGTCTATCATATATATTGAGGATATAATTGTCAGTTATCTCGTGAATTTGTGCGGTCGGGAATCCTTATGCGATGTAAGGCGAGATTGCTGTCATCATTTTGTTAGCGAACGGGACTTTGAGCGTGAAGCTCAACGAGTTTGCCAAACAGAAAGGTCTCTTAAAAGTCCCCTTGGCAGGGACGAAACGACAAGCGCTGTGTCAGACTAGCCACGAACAATGTAATCGGATAATAATTTTCCCATGCATAACGTACCTACTGTGGTACCCAGGTGAGACTCTGGGGAAATGGAAAATCTGAGGTTCCGGTTGTTGTGTGCATATTCAGGCCTAAAACGGAAGTCAACCTTCTCGCCCAGGCCAGACACTTTGATTCATCATTCATTCAAGAAATTGGGACTTATACCTAGAGCTTTTGAAATTTGGATAACTCAAATGCTTCCAAGTGCTTCTTCCGAAAGAAGACCGCAACATGCCATAAGGCTTCGTTTTACACAACGACAGTAACGACCAACCAAGTGCTTCCACATTTCCACGGTAATTTAAATGAAAAAAACTTTTGCATGTTCGAATCTCTCTCTCTACGAAACAACAAAAGATTACTTCTGAGCGTTCGGTTTAAATTGATTGTTATACGAACAGGCAATAAAAAAATTGATTGATTTTTTCCCCAAAGTCTCACCTGGCGACCACCCGCTGACCGTGGAGCCCGTGGACTCTGCGAACAAGATTGATTTTTGAAAGCACGCGAGAACAATGTTCTAATACCAAAGGTACCGAGACAAAGTCGGCGAGGCACGTTTCCCTTTCGTAAACGGTCAATGCCATTTTAGCGGCGATTAGAAATTTTTTAGCTGTCGTCAATTTTTTCCACGCACAAAAAAGAAAAATTATACGAATACGAAAACGGAACTTCTGGCATCTCAACATCCCTATCTCACCACTACACTACCAGGTTGATCCGCCAACCCCCGTAAAATTTAATTATAAAAGATGCCTTTCTCATTCCATTTTAATTACAGTATTGCCCAAGCCAGCAAATAAAAGCTAACTGCAAACAAACCAGTGTGAAAGTGAACAATTAAGCATTTGGTGAGTGCGTATTAGTCTATCACCAAATTATAACCAGTTTCTACCAAGTCCAGGCCAAAACTAGAGTAGATACAGCATCGTCCATTCCGAAAAGCTTGATCACCAATTATGGCATCTACCGTTAAAAATGGCATCGACCGTTTATGAAAGGGAAATCAGCGTCGGCGAGCCAACAGACCATTTCGGCTAACGTGTTTACAATCTTGGTGCTACCCAATTCGAATCATGTGATGTCAGGTGATTCATTTGGGAAGTTACAATTTTGCAACTTGTCACACACAGTTGAGTGCATGCGAGTATCTGCGAACAGAGCAATTGTAACCTCGCAAATGAATCATCACATGATCTGAATTGGGTAGCAACAAGGATGTAAACACGGTAGCCGAATACCAGGAAACCAATACAATTCACGTAAATACGAAAGGGGAATATGTCTTGAATACGATTAGTTGAAAATAGTTTATACTTTACAAGGCTATACCTTGGGATCTCTCCATTCTGCTTCAAGAGATTCTCTCTTGTCACGTTTCTTATCCTGGAAAATAAACAACCAAAAGAAATACTGATCATACATTAACTGCATTAACACCAAAAGCCAACCATAAACGACCCCAAAAATAAGACCAATGAAACCAAGGAAGGATTTTAGTTCCGAAACTAAGTTGTGAGAGCAGTTCACCTAACATAACAGGGACTTTATAGCAACCTTTTCTGTTCGTGATCAGACTTTACAACAAAAAAGAACCCCAATTTCTCAGGTAACAACACAGGGTCCCAAGGCTCACGATATGACCGTCTTCCCTACCGCCCTCCCCAAAGGGAGAATAAATTAGAAAATGTGCCCACCCTCAATGAGCCAAGGGGCTTGAGAAAGACGAACATTATCCATTCATGGTGGTATTGTCAGTATTCTTAAAGCGCAGAAGGATGCAGACGGATTGAAACTTCACAAGTTTGGTCTTCGAACTACACCAATGCAGTGGATACGATTAAAGCCAACTTTTGGCTTCCAGCTAGCTTTCGTGAAAGTCATTTGTAATTGAAAGTAAAATTTAGAGTAAACTACAATTTATAAATAGATTAGACTAAAATGAGCCCAACTTATAAATTGTTCAGAAGAGTTATATCTTTCTCTTATCACTATTTTCTACAGCGTACAACCATCATATGCGACATTTAAACAACAAAAATGCTAACAAACAGCCAAAAGGAACGACCAAGTGGCTTAGAAGGGACTGGGTACTAGTACTTTCAATGTCGTTTTTCTCAAAATCTACCCGTATGGCCCCACCTCTAAAACCCGAAACGAAACCAAACGACCGAAACGAATCTACAGCAGAGATTTCAACCCTTTGAAATAGTAAAACGGGATGTTTCGGAAGCAGCTAAAGCCGCGACCACGAGCGCCGAACGTTGCAAGCCTCAAGGGGGTCCGGGGCATTCTCTCCCGCCCCAAACAATCAAAATATAGGCCTCCAAGATGTTATTTCCTACATTTTGAGATCATGTTGAGCGGAAAATGTTCTTGGATAAACCTAGTCCAGTTCTAATCCCTCTCTCTGTCACGCAATGCTACGCTCTCGGGAAGCCCATACGTTTTATGTGATTTACGTTGACATTATGTAAGAGAATATATGAGAAAAGTTCGAAAATTGCCCTAAATTGTGTGTGTGGAAAAGAATGAAAATAAAAATGACTTAACTTGTGTTTTACTTGCGTTATTTTGATGTCGACTTTAAGACATTTAGGCGAGTTTCACTTTCTGAGGTTTGGCTCGTCGACTCCAGGAACACAGAGACATCAAAATAACACAAGTAAAACACAAGTTAAGTAATTTTTATTTTCATTCTTTTCCACACACAGAATTTAGGGCAATTTTCGAACGTTTCTCATATGTTCTCTTACATAATGTTACGTAAATCACATACAACGTAGGGGCCGCCTGTGAAGAAACGGGAGAATTTTTAGCGAAAACGGGAGGGAATCTCTGCCATATTGTATATGGCTCCGACGCGCTCCACTATAAGTGTCCCCTGGTACCGCTTCTTGCCCAACGCCTGCCATTAGTTTCATCTCAAACTGGGCTCGATTTTTGAAATTCACTTCATGTGAGACATGAGACTAAGTATTGAAGTTCAGTGAATAGCCGTAAGCACATGCTCCCTTCTCAAATTATGCCCGCCATCTTGAAGCAAACATATCCAAAGGCTTCTCCAACATAACAGGGGAAGCTATAAACTAGATTATCTGACGATTATTTGATGTTTTCAGGCGTTTCGGTCGTTTCTTTTCGTTTCGTTTCAGTACAAAATTACACATTCGTGCAAAATAAAATAAAAATCTGTAAGACAGATTTTTTTTTTGCCTGTTGAAAAAAATAGCTCAAAATCTGTCTTGCAAGTTTTTATTTTACTTTGCATGAATGTTTAATCAGAGCCAATTGTTAATTTCTGAAATTTTGAGGGGGGTGGGTGTCATACGGGTAGATTGAGAGAAATATACAATTGAAACTACTAGTGCCCAGTCCCTTCTTAGGCACTCAGTTGTTAATTTTGGCTGTTTATTAGCATTCTTATTGTTCAAATGTGGCATATGATGGTTATACGCTGTAATAAATAGTAATAAGAGAAAGATATAACATTTCTGAACATTTTACAGAAGAGTTAAAAGTTGAGTTCATTTACTCCCTTAAACTTTAGTAAGCCACCAACAGGCAAAAAACATCAGATAGACAACATATAATATAAAATGTACACTTCAATGGCCGTTTATCATATTTTCTTTCGATATTAACTTTACCAACAAATTTTCATACAAATCCTTATAATTTTGCTGTCGCCATTTTGACCGAGTGGCCAGCCATATCGTGAGCCTGGGCATCGTATTGGTAATACCTTTTTAGATATAATGAAAGCAAAAGGCAGCCAAAACCCGCCTTATTTTGCTGTCTGAAGGACTGGGGAGTACTCCCTTATCTGGGCTATACGGGGATGTGCCGCTGGAGAGGGTATGGTTTTTGAGCCCTCAGTACTGAACGGTTTTGTTTGTCCTAAACAGGGTATGTGTTTGACGATATTTTTGTCCTAAACAGGGTCAGGGTTTCAGACATCAAGCGGCAACCCTATACACAAACATGGGTCCAGTACTCCCCCCGCGAACTGAAGGATTAAATAAAAACTGAAAGTTCTTTAAGAGCAGTACCATTCACTGAACAAAACAACACTGTTCTCACTGGGTACGGTTTATATGCAAATGTACAAAGACCTGAAAAGAAAATTTCAGGCCTTGAATAAAGCCGGAAATTTTCTTCTCAGGTCTTTGTTCCAGTAGTGTTATGGCTGCATTTGCATATAAACCGTACCTACTCAATCGCTACTGTTGGACATTCATTAAACTGTTCTTACTGTGCTATCTTTCTTTGTAATTTCAGCATGCAAATAAAAGTTGTTTATTGGGACAACAAATGCGTGTGTTGATTGGTAGCAGTTCACTTACAATTAGATTGACATAACAGCTGGCAGGAATCCAAACGAATAATGAAAACACCACTACTGTTCCAGCCAGGTTGTCCTTCATAAATTGCGCAACTTTATCGCTGTCCAGTGTAGTCAGAAAAGACCAGAATCTCTCCACGAAGTCTTGAGTTAATTTCTCGCATTTGCCCTTGTGGAAAAAATTGAAGTGTTAATATAACTCAACAATCCTCAACAATCATTAGAGTGCACAAAAGTTTATTTCATTTTGTTCTTGTAGTTACAAATCCCTTTCTTATGGTTCTCCTAGTTGTGGGGTGTAAGTTGAATGCCTAAGGCCTAAATGTGACTAGATATAGAGTGTTTTCACATGACGTCACGGCAGCCATATTGGTGTTCCCAAACAAAGAAACGGCGGCCATGTTGGTGTATCAAAGCAATCCTCCGGGAATTGAATTCTATTCTTATGCAAACATCGTCTTTTGTTTCAGTTATCCAATATGACCGCTGGTCACGTGAGTGAAAACGCTCTATTGGGACGGGTCGGCAATCAACAACATCCATCGAATGGCCCTCTGGCTCGGAATGCACTGGAAACGAGTTTGGTTAGCTAAATTAGACTACAAAATCACCCTGGTTAGCCTATTATAACACTGCGATTAGCCTACAAAGCAATACGGTTAGCCTACTGAGCTCAGCGGTTAGCCTATTAAGCAATCCGGTTAGCCTACTGAGCAATCCAGTCAGCCTACAAAGCCGACTGCGGTTAGCCTATTAAGTAATCCAGTTAGCCTACTAAGCACTGCGGTTATGCGGTTAGCTCTCAAGAATGGTAAGGGTAACACGATAAATTCTTAAAATTTTCAGTGTTCAGCAACCGGGTCTCGGTAGTATAGTGGTTAGTGGGAATACCTCATGATCTGAGTGACCCGGAATCGATTCCTCCTGTATGCTTTTATGATCGACTTTGTTTTTTCTCTTTATTAAACAAGACATCAATGTCTAAAAAAATCTAAGTGTTCGGGGCCATACAAGAGATGTTATCGAGTGCCGACCTAATACATTGGGAATGGGAGGGCTACATCTTATATATGTTACTCTTTCTACTTTTGGTTGAGGCTGGAGATCAATTGGGTCATCATCCTGTTTCCTGCTCCAGTTGCCGATATTTATTATTTATTTATTTATTTATTTTGTTTATTAATTAAAGTATGAAAGTAATGTATGCAACAAATTCAATAAAGTAAAGTAAAGTAAAGTAAGACTCTTCTCTCACTTCCAATGTCGGATACTTTCATACCACAAATATGATACATTATAGTCTTTAATCTTCAAACGAGTACACAAATATGTCAAATACATTAGGGAGTGATGCAGCGTCCAGCTACGTAATCTCCTGTGTAACCATGGCTACGTCATGTAACACGAGCTAAAAGGGAAGAAATAGCAAAGACGTGATTACCTGTACACATGTTCCCTGCTGTCCCTCCCCCTGACAGGAACGGCCATCTAGAATATCCATTGTTGTACCGGTCTTGTTGTTTACGTATGGAGTACAAATGCTGCTAGGTTCCAGGCCTTTGCAGCAAACTTTACAAGCATCTTCAACCTTGGAGCATTTACATGGCTTCAGGTCCCTAGCAGTGCAGAATGGTTTACACTCTCCACCTTTGCATGTTCCTCTAAAACAATGAATACAAAAGTCACGAACAGGTCAACAAATTAAATTCACAAGTACTGATTCGTCTGAATACTGCGTAAAATAAGACAACAAGACAGCATAAATTGTCATACACGTAAATTTCAGTAATAATATATCGATTTAGCCAAGCCTAAAAGCGGAACTCCACATTGTGGCTGGTTCATGATGATTTATGAATACTTTCGTAAAAAAAATGATAAGAAAAGGCAAACCATAACAAACTGAGAAAGTGAAAATCAACATTGAAACATACATTTCACACAAACCAAGTAAAGTTTGTTGATTTAGTTTAGCTGGGAAGGCAAATAGGGTCTGCGATCGGGAGGTTGCGTGTCCGAATCCTGGACTTTCCAAAATAAATAGTCTTTTCCTCCTCCAGTGAGAAAACGAAAATGACATCTTTATATATATTTTTAATTGTTTTCAGTAAAATCATAATATACCTTTTGCTGTTCATTTAGAGAAAATGTGCAATCATTTGCACTAAAAGTCAGACAATAATGCGAAAATATGTTCATTTGCACTAAACGGCATTCAAATGTGCGAAATGCACACTCAACAAGGATATCTGCATAATTCCAAACATTCAAATAAGTTTCCCGACTTTCATTTACGTCTTACGAAATTCAAACTCGACAAAGCAACTTTCATTTGCGTGCGTTGTAAATGCAATAGCATCAAAAGAATGCTTTTTGGCGTGATCGGGCATTCATTGTAGTGAAAAATATATTCCATAAAATTTTTAACCATGGCTAAACAGTCAATAACTTCATTGAACAATCATTAGCACGCTTAGCGCGAATAAATCGGTAAAATCATGTTCAGCGTCTGTTATAACAGTAATATCGCGGCTTGGATCTCTGGCGGACGGGCATCTCTTGCAAGAAAGAAAAAAACTTTACTAATATTCTATTTTCGTAAAGTGAGGTTCTCCAATTTCTAAACTACATCCAAATTTCTGCAGCACTTTCATAGCCCCGGCTGCACAAGTATAAAGGTAGAAAAAAATCAATATAGCCTCGCTTTCAACGGACCAGAATGCACTGCGCATTGGTAGGGCCTTGATTTGAAACAACAACAACAAAGAAGGCTTGCGTTGTGATCTTCCTTTTCGAGTTTGGACGCCACAGCTTTCCGATACTACTGTCGTCTGTCATTACGCTAAAAAATGATCTTTGGCGGTTGGAGTCTGTTATAACAGTACTATGGCGGCTAATATACAGCTGTAAATGCCGCTGTCGTTTTTTGTAGTCTGTAACCGTCACTTTTTTGCGAGAAACTGTTTTGCTACAGGGCTATAACCGGACTTTCAGTAGGCAAAAGTCTGTGAGCGGCGAAGGCCCAATGCTGCTAGGGGGCTTTGTAAGTAGGCTCCCGCAGGGAAATTTTTGAGATCTGAGCCCTCATAAATTTCATTTCCTGTCTTCTGAGTCACTTTTATGCTACATTTATCTGCAATCCTGCACCTTGGTGCGAATTTCAACGCCCAGTGGTATTGCCGCTTCAATGAGGTGCTGCTTGCCCCTTTCATTCCGCCGATATCGGCGGGATGAAGGCACCTCGCTTTAACGACTTCTTGGCCTACAGGAGGCAAAATCTAGACCCCGACGAGGAGGTTATCTTCATATACGACGGTGCGCCAAGCCAGCACATCGAAATCCCGCCATCCCCGCGGCCAATACCGAGCTGCAGAAGCTCCCTGCTTACAGCCCATTCGTGAGCATAGTGGAGCAGGCAATCAGCTCACTGAAGGCAGCGATAAAAGGAGACGTATCGAGGCCCGAAATACAGGCTTGAATGGACGACAGAGCGGAGGCCAGACGCCTAGGTATCCCGTTAGAAGAGATGTGAGCCCGATTGCTACTCAATGCTCTTCGGCGCTGCATAGCTGTTATAGCTGGCTTATCGGTGGTTTAGGTTTGCTATGACTGTTTAGCCATGGTGAAAAATTTAATTGAATATATTGTTCACTGAAATGAATGCCTGATCACAAGAATATTCCTTTGATGTTATTGAATTAACAATGCGCGCCAATGAAAGTTGCTTTGTCAAGTTTGAATTTCACACAATTGGATGCCGTTGGCGCAAATGAACGTATTTTCGCATTATTGTCTGACTTTTAATGATTGCGAGAAATTTGCCTTGCTTTCCAAACATGTTAACTGAGCACTGTTTTAAAACTATTCAACATCGTTGCACTTGTTAACTCCCCCTAACATTTTAAACCTTTCTGAAAAATTTGTAAGGTGCATTGGGTAACTGTAATGATACAAAGCACTGAAAAACAGTAATCTGAAAGGATGATATTGTCAAGTCAGAAAACGCGTTCAGAAAACAAACTATAGAATGAATTTTTTTTCATATAAAGCCATTCAAACGCACTGCGCTACCAGTCAGAAATTTTCATTAATTCATCTTGTAGAAAGGTGCGATGACCATCAGAAGACATCAGTGTTTTATTTGCAAGAGGGCAGCGTATAGCGTAGGATTCTCAAAGTGGTGGGAAATGCAAGAAACAGTTAGTAAAAATAAACAACACTAGCTAACGATCAAACAGCAAACTATCCGAAGTCAGCAAAAGTGGTAGGTAGATTGAAACCAGGATTAAAGGGCACAAGTGACGGGAAGTTAACACCTAGAACCCCTCCCCCCTTCCTCTACCCTGTACTGGACCCCACCCTTTAGGGAAAAAACGTTAATTTACTCTCCGAAAATGGTTTCTTTTGGGTTAATAAAGCTATTTTCGGATAAAGCGACGAAATGATGACGTAATTACAATGTCAGTGAAATATTTTAATGAATTATCACTCGTGGTCACTCGTGGTCATTGGTGGTCACTCGTGTGTACTTTTAGACACTACTGATTAATCCTGTCTTGACTACCCATTTACGTGCAATAACATCCACGCAACTTGGTAAAATAAAGGTTAAGTTTGTTCTCTTCTTTGGTGACTTCTTCCCAAACTAACTCAGATACCATTTCATTGATATTTCGAATTCCATTTGCAGTCCTTCCTCCGACAAGTAAAATATTCGGAAGGACCAACAAGGGCGACAAACCCAGTCGAAAGTCATTTCCACAAGCTGGGTCAGATGATTCCAACTTCATTCAAAATGTTTATGCGAACTCTTCGCAGTACGTTTCTCAAATTCACTGCTGATTTTGTAAAAAAAAACAAAGGTGTAGTATTGGGTCTGCAAATTGTAGCTAAAAATATTTCTTACCTCATTCATACTTTTATTGCAGGACAAAATTTCATCTCAGCTGAAAAATGCCACAGCTTAACTACTGACCTACTGACCTGTCGATACAGCTGGTGCCGTCACTCATACTAGGTGCTGGAGGACACTGCGGCATTGTACCATCGCAGTAAGTATAGTCTTTACAGTTAGTAGGGTCAGCATCACGGCACTTAATGCCTGTAGTGTTGGTATATAAGCAGTCCTTGCAGCATGGAGAGTCGTAGCTGTCACTGAAAAGTAGAGGCGGCACATGGTAACACAGCTAAACAACCTCACCATAAGAATTATTAGCGAAGATTTGCGCTATAGCAGGAAATGAGATCCTGGATCAAGTGCAATCTATAGTCAAAAAGTTAACTGCAGACGTGTCTACATTGCTATTAGTAATTTGAGCCATTGCTACAGCATATCAAGTAAACGCAGTCGACACAGAATCCTATTTAATCACTATCTGCACCGCTTTAAAGTTGGAGATGGCGCAAAGTACCAGCCAAGTGCATAATGTTCTAGGGTAACGAAAGTACAAAAATACCAATAAAATCCAATAGACCTTTCTCACGCATTTTTTATTCTTTTGTGTTCATGCTAATTTCTTCTACCTAAATTTCTGAGTTCAAGTTCTTTGAACTTTCTACATGCTGACGAGGTTGACCGTTCAGGTTAGCATGAACACAAAAGAATAACAAATCCATGACAAAGGTCTATAAAGTTTATCATTTCCTTTGTTCCCGCTAGTATCCTGGTTAATCTGGACAGTATTGGCAGTCAAACGGGTAAAGGAGGAGTTATGTCACAGATCCCTGCACTGGGTAAGCTAAACCCCTTATTTAAACCATAATCACCACCACAGCCATGGACCTCAAGTTTGTAAACTTAGCACAGCAGTTTACATAAATATTTCTACCTGCACAGAGCTTTTAGTTTGAGCTTGCACTCTTTAGTACAACACTGGCTGTCCTGAGGTACTATGCCACCTGGATCACACTCTTCCTCCTTTTCTTTCTTGTAGTTACCACAAATCTCAGTCCTTGGTTCTGGAATTAGTTGAAACAGAAGTTTATCACCTAGAACGGTATTCAACTCCTGATATTCGTTTGAAACTATGCCGCCGAGTATTCCCGACCAATCAGAATCGCAGAACCAGTTTAGCCCTTTTAAGGAATTCAAACTTTGACGCTCTTTGCACGTGCAGCGTTTTGACGATTTCAAAGACAAATATCGCCGATATTTCCATTTGTCTGTCCGAAAGGTCATTTATAGGTTTCCAGCGGATTTTTTTAGGAATAAGAGTCTCAGGAAAGATTTAGGAGGGATTGGCATCAACTGCGTCAAAAGACAATGTTTGTGACTTTCGTCACTTTTAAACTGTCGAAATGCACGCGGAAAATGGCGTAAACAACTTAAAAGCAATGCTCGCGCAAATGACGAGTTTTATTTGAAACGAATCACAGTTTGCTTGCGGTTGGTTCCACTCTGGCTTGCTTGTGGTTAGTTCCACCTCAGTTTGCTTGCGGTTGGTTCCACTCTGGCTTGCTTGTGGTTAGTTCCACCTCAGTTTGCTTGCGGTTAGTTCCAGTTCGATTTGCTTGTAGCAAGTTTTATTTGCCAGGACAGCAGCTAAGCGCAGCACTATTTTCAAATTGAAAACTGACTGACTCTTATCATTCGTAAAATTCTTATAAATAAATTAATAAATTAAATAATAATAATAATAAATTATTAGAATTTTGACAAAACGCAAGTGAAATTATTTCCTAATTTCACGAGTATACGATCTGATTACCTTTTAATATCATAGGTGACAAATTACGCTCACAATCGTGGTTTTCACTTGTTTTGACTTATATTTTGCTTTGTGCCAAACGTTGCCACGGCAATTTTAATTTCACACGTGAAATTACAAATTAACGCTGAAATTTCGCGCCAAAATTAAGGAGTAATTTGTCACCAATGATATTAGCTAAGTTATTTTTACTTCATAGGCACTTTAAGATGTTAGGTTTGAAGTTAGCTTATTAACTTCACACTGGGGACATTGAGGGTCTCGGGAATCTAAACTCACTCTTTCACTTAAGGGCAATCGGATAACTTCATATCCATTTTCTAAGGCGAAAGAAGATTTCCCTTGGCCAGGGCACTGCTTTGTGTTCTTTGACAAGACACTTTACTCTCACAGTGCCTCTCTTCACCAAGGTGAAAAACTATGTACCAGCGAAATACTGCTGGGGGTAACCCTGTGACGGACTAGCATCCCATCCAGGGGGGAGTAGAAATATTCCTAGCTGCTAATGCTACTGAAACCAAGATAAGCTCCTCCCTCCTATATTCTAAAGAGCAGCAGAATTTTCAAAGAATTTACAAACTAATTTCCGTTAGTGATTAAAAGAATTGCTATAAATACCTCTGAAACAATCTGACTTGGACTTTAAAACATTAACAATCCTGCGCTTACTGCATGGCGAGAAAAGCTGTGAAAGGAAAATGCAATGTATCATTATTTTAAACAAAAGGATTCTCTAACAGATTAAAATCCTGGAAATAACAATTACACAGGCACATGAACCGTGTATCACATGATAGCCATGTGGCTAACTTGTGCACTCTGCAAAATAAAAGACTACAGGATGCAGCAACTTATTCATAAGCTTGACTTGGACATTTTAGCCTCGGATAACTGTTGCAGCACTTGTTTTTTATGTAGTTGCTGATGTAAGATTTTATTTATCTATTTTTTTCTTCGTGTACATAACTATTTTAATTTTAGCCATTTTTAACCTATTTTGAATATCTTTTTTAGAATGTATTAAAATTTTTGTTTCTTACAATGTCCTCATTTAGTGGTTTTATTACTGCTATTTTAGCTTGACACTCAGATAACAGCTTTATTTAATTACTTGCCTTGTACTTACCTTGTTGTTTTCCCACTGACCACTAACAGAAGCAGGATACATGATAAATTTGCCTCCATCAGACTCTGCAGGTGCGCATTCATCTGTATCTGGATCATGCTCACTGCCAAAATTGTGCCCTAAAAACAAGCAGTGTTCAAACTCAAGCTTTTTCTTTCATTAACAACACCTTGCCCAAGAGAGAAGACCTGTAAAGATTTCTATAGATAGAAGCACACAGCAGTAAAGGATTGAGAAAGAGTGGGATTTTGATTTTGACGAACCAATAAAAACATGATAGGGTTTTTCATGTAAGTCAAGTTCATTTTTGTCTTTTGTAAGCCATTACAATGCACAAATCGCTCATGGGATCAATTTTGGACAATACTAAATACTTGGAAAACGATAGCCTCAATAGAGCTATCTGATTTATTGATTTTTAGTTAATGGCCCTCATTCGTGTAATAAGTTACTGTAAAATCCCACTTAAAAAAAGAACTCATCATCTGTGCAAAGACAATCAATATACTAATGCAAATGTGACAATGTGATTGGTTGAGGAGGCCCTGTTAGGGTAAATTCTGACAGGCGACATGGCTCTGAAATGGTGACATGAAGGAGCTGAATTGACAACGAACGACAAGCCGCTCACGTGACATGTGAACCTTCCGAAATTGCGACGTGGAAAGGTTTGAAATTCAGACGGGGGACATAAAGACCCCCCCCCCCAACAGGGCCTCCTTGAGATGCAAGCTTAAAACTGTGTGAAGATTAATTATACATTTGAGTGTACTTTAGTGAATATTCTAGATACTAACACAATAGGACAAAATTTTCACTCTAAATTTCTATGAAGTAGTACTTGAGTTGTCCAACGACCTCATCAACTATGACCTCATTGAAATTGCAAGCTCATGACCTTCTTGTCAAACCAAACACATTTTATGCAAATAGTATGCCCTTTTGCTACAACTGCTGTGAAAATTGCTCCTACTCACCAATTTCTTTAAATGTCCAGTTATTCATGGTGGTATAAACAGAAAAAGAAACAGTATTGGAAACATGTTGAGTGTAAAAATAAATTTACTTAATTTATAGCAATATATACTAACTAAGGTAAGATTTAATGCTAGTAATAAAACAATAAATCTTAAAGGGTATCTATCAAAGAAATGACTTTTGAAAGGAAAATGTCATGACAAACAGGCTGAAAAAAGTCAAATCAACACTGGCTGGGCAAAGTAACACTAAAAAATACTTAGCAAAGTCATGTCATGGCATACAGACTGCATACAGGTCGAGATACAGACTGATGAAATTCATGTGATGACACAAAGAATGAAAATTAGAAACTTGCGTCATAAAATAAACATACAGACTAAGGAAATGCGTGTGGCTGGTTAACAGCGGCCACCACTTAATAAAGGTGGCCGCTACATAGCATTAAATTGTATGATATTTTTGACTTAAACAACCGGCCACTTAATTAGCAGTTCACGTAATAACAGCTACATTGCTGCAGTACCATGAGCAGTAACAATGTCTGCCTCCTCTGTAAGCAGTTTTCGTCCCCAGTTAATACTGCTACTCAGCCCAGTGTTCAAGTACAACCAAGAATTATTTGTGAAGTATTCTGTGAAAAATAAAAACAGTTAGTTCTGAGCCAAATGGCTCCAAAAGCAACATATTTACACGTGTTTCTACCAGCAAATTTTGTTTTAGGCTGTCAAATCTTTTCCATTTTCAAAAGCAACGGAATCAAATAAAAACAAATGATCGCAAGTTAAAGCATTCTGATATAGAGATTCTTTATACCCAAAGTTGTCCACCCACCCTGTAGAGTTTCAAACCAGTAAATGAGTATCTTTATAAAAGACAATTTTGAAACCTTGTCTGTAACCTTTATAAGAGCTCTTTATTTTTGACAGGATTCAGTACATGGCCTTTTTGGGATAATTTCTTAACCACATATTTGAGAGAGTTTTGGTTTATCCTGTAGCTGTATAGTTAAGACGGAATCCATCAGGAACTTGAGTAATATTTATTTAAGTTGGACAAAAATCGAGTACCAGAATAATTTAAATCATATTGTGTTATTTTTTTACCCTTAATAAAAGGTACAGATATAAGTAATTATTTGTGATAACACCAAAAATAATTTCTTATCAGAGCCCGATAAAATGAATTTTAAAGATCACAAGCTATAGGCAAAATCTTATGTGTAACCATTTTGTAAAATTGTCTTTAAGCGATTCAGTGGGAATTATAGTGGAACTTCGAAATTTGTTTTCAATGTTTGGTGTTGTTAGAAAAGATTTCTTTTGATAAGATATTTGAAGCAGTAACTCAAAAGTTTGCAATAAGGTGTAAAATTAATAATTTTAGAGGGGGTAAGTTTCTAAAGAAACTGTGGTGCTGCGTCGGTGGGAAGTATAACAATATAACTTGGTTTTATCAACTGGGTTGATACTGTCAATTAGCCACCGTAAAGAGATTCAATTGCTGACGTTTCGAGCATTAGCCCTTCGTCGGGGCGAATCAAGGAATTGTGGGTTGTGTTTTTCATATACAGAAAGATGGAGCTTCGCTATTGCCTGGTGCCTGGTAACGTGAAAACAACGGAATAAATTAGTAGAATGAAAAGCGTTCGTTGATACCGTGAACGTTGCACTCTTTGCAAAAAGTTGTACATCGGCGAAACAGGGAGACGACTTGGCGACCGATTCTGAGAACACCTTCGTGACGTAGAGAAAGACGACAAAAATGCATCGAAACCGGTCGCGAGACACTTCAATCTCTCAAATCATTCTAAGCAACGTATGGCAGTCTGCGGCCTTTCCTTTCACCAAGGAAACACGGAAAGCTGTAAAACTCTAGAACAAAAATTTACTTTTCAAATCGGCACTCTTAATCCTCACACGACCCACAATTCTTTGATTCGCTCCGACGAAGGGCTAACGCTTGAAACGTCAACAATTGAATCTCTTTACGGTGGCCAATTGACATTATCAACCCAGTTGATAAAACCAAATTATATTGTAAATAATTTTGGTACAACAATTTCTTATCAGGGCCTGAGAAAATGAATTTCAAAGCTCGCAAGCTATAGGAAAAGTCTCACATCTTTTAAGCAATTCAGTGGAATTCAGTGGAACTTCGAAATTTGTTTTCGATGTTTGGTGTTGTTAGAAAAGATTTCTCTTGATAATATATTTGAAGTAGTAACACAAAAGCTTGCAATAAGGTGTAAATAATTTTGGTACATAATTTTGTCCAATAAATACTCAAAGTCCTAACGGATTCCGTCTTAATTATTTTCCTAATTAATATTAAATTAAATTTATATTTGATCACTGTCAGTATTTTAGAAAGCTTTTGGAGATAAATTTTTTTTCAAAAAGATCACGTTTGATTATAATCCTCTACAAATAAAAATAAGACAATATTGCAGCCTAAAAACAACCTCGTCCCCAGGGCCATCTCTGGTTTCAAAATGGTGTCCGCAGAAGACCTGGCCTGGTGAACAGCAGGTCACGTGTCTCCAAAGATAATGGAGATTTTAATTATTCAAAATGGCATAAAGGTAGCCGCTGTCCAAGAAATGAGCCCCTGCCAAGAGCAGAAAATGGCGGACAAGTGTGATGTATGTATAGGGGTTATCCGAAGATTCTTTTTGCCTTTTTACCATGGAATTTGAAAGACGGAAAGTGAAAGGTCAAGGCGATCTGGTAAGATGATTTCATGTACGCATACAATTTCTTTTTTTTTTTTCAGTTTCATTTACACAGAGTTGGAATTCATTATTCAATCTTGATTTCCGGTCAGATTGCTCCATAGTTAGATTGCTCCCACTTTGAGTTAGATTGCCCCATCATAGAAGTGACTTCGCTCCAAACAGAAGTTACTTCGCTACGTGTGTTTTAACTAAGAAGAAAGGTGAGTATAGTAAACTGTTAAAAAAGATATTTTGTTCATAATGTCTAAAGTAAAATCATTACAGTTTGTTTTATTGGAATGCACCTACTGCAAACAGAAACCATTCTTATAATTATATTTGTTTCACAAAATGCTAAAACGCCAAGCAGAGTCCCCAGCCCTTGCTGAGTTTTCAGACTACATAGCGAATACATGGATCAGAAGAGACACATGGAGCCCTTCTGATTGGACAGTGTTCAAACAACGAGGGGTGGTCGAGCACCTGGACGTGGACAACTGCCACTCCACCTTCTGATAAAGTTACTACACAAAGAAGCCCTTTTGACCGCAGTGCAGATTTGCTTGGTATCCAAGAAAAAGCTGTGCAAGATCCAACATCAGAAGTACCGCAACCTTCAAACCAAAAATATTCAAGCTCTGGGACCAGTACGAGGCATGTACAAAGCATGTTCCCATCTGAATGGCTCTGTGTAGACAGAAGCATCTCCTGAGCTAGACAAACAAACAGCTCCTTTGGCAGCCACCAAATAAAATGAAAGCGATGACCAACATGTGTTTTTCTTTGTAGTTAACTCAGGACCGTGTGGGACTGGACTTTACTTAAATTAAAAATGGCGGATCTTTATTTATAGTTGAATTAATGTGCTGAATTGTGTAGCTTTGGTCCGTTTCTCACTTATTTCGTTAGTTCTCAAAAGAGAGCAGCGTATCATTATTTTTTTTTTGTTGTTAGTTTCTACAAGAGCGATCGAGGAGAAGTAACAATTGAATTCATTGATATGTTACACTTCGGTAACTGTGTACATGAAGTTTTTGAGTCTGCCATTACAGGTCGCTTTGTTTGGGAGTTCGCAATCAGCTGAGATGTCAGTTTGAAATACCATTAAGGTTTGTTTACTCTTTATTATTGTTTTGCAAGGATATCAGATGTTAACATAAATGAAGAAAAAGTAAGGTTTTCACTCGTAATTTTAATTTTGGCTTGTTTACATTTCATTGGCTTGTTTACATTTCATTGTGAGGCGTGATAAACATTGCAGGCGGAGATTGCGCAGTACAGACTGGAAATGGCCTTTAATCTGTGTAGCAAATTCGAGTTACCGGTAAGTTAAAACACGGAGCGAAGTAACTTCTGTTTGGAGCGAAGTCCCTTCTAGGACGGGGTGGTCTAACTCAAAGTGGGAGCAATCTGACTTGGAGCGATCAAACCATGGAGCGATCTGAACGTGAACCGCCTAAAATAGGTCAGTAAACCCTCTCTTATCCATTTAAAATTCATTTAATTTGAAATGATTGACTCTCTACAAGTGTCAAGAAACTCTAGAATGGATTGTCAAACGTCAAATGTCACAAGTTGGCCCCAAAAGAAGAATAATGAGCAAAAATTCCAGTAGACCTAGGTTTGACCCGTGACATGTGAAGTTCGACCTCTGACTATGGTCTCAAAGTGAAATTAGAAAAGACGAGATGTTTTTAGATATGTATTAATAACTTAAATACTAGCAGTTCTCACTGAGAAGGAAAGTGCTGCCACTAACTAAACACAGCGGAGATCATGGGTTCAAATCCTGTTGAAGCCCTGATTTTTTCAGGCTTCTTTAAAATTGCTTTAACTACGATGATCATTCTTCACTTTCATCCACATCCGCAGTTCAAATATGAATTATTCCATATATACTTCACACAGTAAAAAGACATGCATTGCAGCCTTGTACAAAGCAACACGTTTGTGGAACGTAAAGCCACGCTCTTAAAATTTAACTGAATTGCTGCTTAAAAAAGTTAATTCAGTATTGCAGGTTTTTTGCTTGAAAAAACATAGCATGAAACGTTAATTTGGAACTGGGTGTCAGACATTGCATGGCTCTAAATATTGTGCTTTAATATTTAGTTTCACGGAAACTAAATATTAAAGCACAAGCCAAATGCTGGAATTACCTGATGGCAAACAGAAATCAGTTTGACAATAGAATCTCACGAAATAAAAAGGAAATTATCTGATCTAGGCCAAGACCTGTTTCTGCAATGTGGACACATTCCGCAAATTACGTTATGGCTACCACCAAAATAGGAGGCAGCGTGGCCGAGTGGTTAGGGCGCTGGACTTGAAATCCGGAGGTCACGGGTTCAAGTCCCGCTCTGACCACTTAGCTGGAGTTGTTTCTTGGTGGATCCTAGTTCAACTCCTCGGTCATGCTTGTATATAGCCAACTGGTCCGCCTCCCGCCAGTTGGGATTCTTAAGCTTGTTATGTTTATTTGAAATATTTGTTTCCCTCAGTTTGAGTGGCATGTCTGAGAATTAGCTTGTAGCTAAGTGCATGACCACTATAAACATTCATTATTATATTATTTATTTTATTATTATTATCCTGGATATGAACCATGGATGGAACCATGGAAACAAAATTCTCAGATGCTTCCAGAATCAAACAACTAATCAGTATGTTGATTTGTTATACTGTGGCTGCACAGTGGTCCAGGGGAATGGTTTGTGGAAAGCAAAGGTACGTGCTGCGTAATATTGGGAAATATTTGGCAAATCCCACGCTCGGCACATCCCAGATTCCTTACATGGAAAAAACTGCAGCTTTCTTCATAGTAGAACTGGAAAAAGAATCTTCTTACCAGCCTCAAAACTTTATAAAGCGCATTACTTTACCCCAGTAAACATCTTGCTTCATAAAACTCGAACCAGTCAAAAAACGTATAGACCGTATAAGAATCAACCATTATAACCTCCAATCAGAGAACGTGTTAGTTTGCTATTGAGTGTCTTCTGCGGACGCCATTTTGAAACCGCAGATGGCCCTGGGGATGAGGTTGGCCTAAAAATGATGACAATGGGAGAAATATCATCATTCAACATATTGGGCTTGGTCACATTGAATTGTTGTCCCCAACAAAGATCATTTTGTATTCACATGGTTAGAGGGAAATTACTTTGAGTACAAATTCCTCCAACAGCATTTCTATTGGGGTTGCCAACATAAGCAAGTCCAATGACACCATCATCAAAGTCTTGATATGTGAACAGATGTGCCAGACAATACTTCTGCCACTCTTTATTTCGGCTGAATACCTACAGAAAAATTAACAGAACACTCTATGATGATAAACACCAAGAAACGGCATTTCAATGTCATCATAACATTATTGTCAAGTACATAAAACATTAGCGGTTCAGATTATCTATGTATTAATTAAATAAGTGTTGCTGTACTGCGTTTGGTAAAACCTCTTGAAAGGAATATTTTTTGCTTTGATCCATTGATTTACGAATATTAGGCAGAGAGCAGAACACATATTCACCAGGACATTTACAGCCCACACTGTGTAAACAAAACATTTTACCTTCTGTTTCACGTCCACGCTTCAATATAATGCAAGAATGGGAAACAATAACGTTACAACAAAGCCGGTTAATATTAAAGCCATGGGGCTTAAACAATAAAGGTGCAGTTGAATTAAATGCGTAGTTGAATTTTAGTAGCACAGCTTCAGATGATTTTCATCTTCTTCTAAAATAGGTTTTACAGGTGATAATTGCAATGAAACGTACACAATGTGTACATATGGCTGCACAGGAGAGCTATCTGTACAGTTAATCAACAACAAAGGAGGGTTTTTTTTTTCTGTTTAAAATAAGGTAAGGTAAAGTTTGCATTCGGGCCTAGTGGCCCATCAGGCCGGAGCTTACCCCGGTTTCTGTAGCATGAAGCGACAGAGAGTATTTCTACTCCCCCTGGATGGGATGCTAGTCCATCACAGGGTTACTCCCCAGCAGTAAATTCGCTGGTACCCATATATACACCTGGGTGAAGAGACACATGTTAAAACTTTTGAAATAAATTGAACTACATTATCTCTGACTCTGAAATTGAGAGCGACCAGAAGTTCTCGCTAGAGAAGACGTTTGGCTGGTTTTCACTAGCAATGGAGTCAGAGTCCAGTGAGAGCTGTTACGACCCAGTTCAAATCGGAACTATAAGCTCTACGGAGTCTGAGTCGCAAGAATCAGAATGTTCCATAAGTTTTAGTGGGCACTTATTTGCTCATGCTTGCATATTTTAAGAAGTGAACGCAGAACAGCAAGAAAGCCATTTGGAACATAAGTGATACCAAATTATGCC
Organism: Blastomussa wellsi; assembly: GCA_947652115.1. Taxonomy (NCBI): domain Eukaryota; kingdom Metazoa; phylum Cnidaria; class Anthozoa; order Scleractinia; family Plerogyridae; genus Blastomussa; species Blastomussa wellsi. Next base: position 8,028,177 of record OX393573.1, read on the forward strand.
TGCATGCTTTATTCTTGTACATATTTGCAAAATTGCATGAAAAACTAAACAAATTAATGTATTTGAGGATGTAATGAGGATGTGACATTGTAATGTCTGTAACTTCAGGTGTTCGCTTTATTATAATTAACAATTAGATTATGAGCTCGAGATTTCTCATAGAAATCTCGAGCTCATAATCTAATTGTTTTAGTAGAATTCTTAATATATTTACTTCAAATGAGGATTTTCAATTATCTCTGTACATATCAAAAGTAGTATTAAAGTTCACGCTTTAGGGAAATTGTGCGCGGAGTTATAAGCCTTTTGAAACTTGCAGCCTTGTATGCGTGCTCATCGATTTATGTATTTTTTTTAAAAGCCGTGCAACGGTAAATGTGCTTCTTTGGTTATTCCCCAAAATTAAATTAACCAGTGTATTTCTAATCTGTTTCAAGATCTTTATTTAGAGCTCATTGCTTCCTCCAAAACTTCACAGAAACGAGCAAACGCTCTCATTTTTCAGATGACCTCCTGCCACTGCACACTAATGGCTGATAGGTACGGTTTATATGCAAATGCAGCCATAACACTACTGGAACAAAGACCCGAAATTTCAGGCTTTGAACGGGATTCGAACCCACGGCCTCTGCGTTACCGATGCAGTGCTCTACCAACTGCTCAAAGCCACCAACTGAGCTATCAAAGCCACATGAGAGCTCAGTTGGTAGAGCACTGCACCGGTAACGCAGAGGCCGAGGGTTCGAATCCCATTCAAAGCCTGAAATTTTCTTTTCAGGTCTTTGTTCCAGTAGTGTTATGGCTGCATTTGCATATAAACCGTATCTACTTAATCGCTACTGTTGGACATCCATTGATTTGTTAATGGCTGATAGTATACAACCTCTGAGCCAATCAGATTGCAGCATTTGCATTAGTATGCGAGTAGAATTCTACTAACTAAATATAGCAGATATATATGAATACTTGTACATGTTGAGTTGTATGATCCTTTGTTCCAATTTGCAAGCCGTCGTGATTTTTGCGTAATACCATGAACTGTCCTATAGCCTTTATATAAACAAGCCTGCTATAAAATTTTGTTTGTGTGGAATATAGTTCTTATGATCCAAGTGGGAACAAGGCTGCTGCCTAATGGGTGCCCGGGCGCCTGGGGTGTCTAAGTTACTTGCCCGGGCGACCGAGTTTCTATGCAAGGAGCCAAAATGGGCGCCTTAACATCTTTATTTCCACTTAACATCCACATAAATTTTGAAACTATTAAGTTGACTCTAAATAATAAAACTAGAAAGGAATTTTGCGAAATTCTGAGCGCTTTACAATTTCACAAAGTGGCGGCCATTTTCTAACGTTATTGGCAGTTGGAGACTGGGTCCAACATGTTATTCTCAAATATGGAATAGCATAATTATGGGGTGTTATTGTCTTCCACATGTTCCATTTTCGTAATTTCTTGTCCGTTGATGTGAGGGCTCTTTTCCCTGGGAATCGGATGAATGGTGATAGGCAAGATATCTTAGTTACATGCTATCGACCATACAAGCTGGATTTTCGATGTGGATCGTCAATTTTGGTGAGAATTTTAGCAGTGCAGTATGACGTTTTGTGTTGTGTATAATGTGAATTCCTTTTATTTATGAATAAAGTGTTGGCTGGGTCTTACTTTGTTGCACATGAACATGCACCATTTTTGCGCGAAAGTTTCCAAAGGTTTACTTGGCAGTGATGGCGTTAACGGAGCAGATAATTAAAAGTTTCTTTCGCATATTAACGAAACAGAAATTTCCTTTAGAATTAAAAACCCTCTTTAAGACAATTTGAAGTTCCCCATCAGGAACACATATTTTGTTACTAAAATAACCTTTAGTAAGTAAAGTTCATGCAGTCAAAGGTGAATCTGATTTAGTGCAAAAAATATGTTTATATGATAATGGCTGTATGTGTAATTAATTAATTTGTAAATAATTAATTCTGGGCCTCTAAAATTGTGGCTCTGGCTCCCAACTTTTAATTTTGGGAGCCCTTTGGGCTCCCTTAAACTTCTCTTGTGGGAAGCACTTCACTACCAATAAAAAAATTACGGTACCCCTAGTTTTATAACTCACTTTTCGTAACCCTTAAAATACCCCATTGACCTTCTAAAAGTTGACTCATCCGCAATGCATGCTTACGCATAAAGGTTATTAAGAAATCCTTAACAGCCCTATGGGGCATTGTCCACAAATATCGTACAGCCTTTTCATAATATGAATAAACCCCTTACCTGGCATGGAATAGATACAAAAATCCACTTATTTGTAATCAAACCGGTAAGTGTTGAAAGAGGCATGTACTAAAAGCAGGAACACCGGAACACCCCAGAACAAAGAGCACGAAACACCAGAATTTGATTTTTTATATTTTTTAATAGGAATTTATTGGCATTTTTCAGTATTTCCCCATTATGAAACTACAAGAGTTGTTTAAAAATGTTCTCTGGTTAAAATAATTTCAATATAAAATCAGCTTGCAATTTCAATATCAAAACTACTTCAGTTGTTTAAAAAGTTTCCCCAAAATGCTTGAAACATTTGTCTTCATATAAATGATGGATATGGATGATTCGTTGTACTCTCCCACACAACTTTCAGGCAATTCTTCCATGTTCTCCTCCACTACTCGCACTTCCAGAGTTTATGAGCTTCGTGGTCAGTAGAAAAGTGGATCCGCATTGTGGACGTGGTTTTCCAGTGTCCCACATTCCAGTGTTCCTGATTTTAGCATATGCCATTGAAAGATAATTTACGCACTAATTGCATAACTTCATGTACAAATTCTGAAAGTCAGGTCAATTTACTGTAACTACTCTAAGCTCCCTATTTCGACTGCTTGGCAGGCTCATGGCTGGGTTGCGGGAATTTGCCAGCCATGGGAGTGGTACTCGGTCTAGGAGCTGGCTGCCAACAGTGGATACAACAGGCACCTATGGTTGCTCAAATGCAGCAAAATTCGATCAAAATATATTTTCATTCGTTAAAATATATTTTCATTAAATAAAATATATTTCCATTCGTTTAAATATATTTTCGTTTGTTAGATATATTCTCATTTTCATTCATTAAAATTATATTTTAAATTTGTTAAACTTTTAGTCATAGGAAAAACATTGGAAAATTATTATTTCATAAAAATATTTTCATTTGATAATGTCATGCGACTCCAGAAGACTTGGTCGCCAAGCATTCACGTCATGGTCACAAACCTTCCCACCAAAATTGGTCAATTTGCCACAAAGTTAAACATGATGACCAAAGAAGATGTGAACGATTACGCTTGGAAAGACTTATATCTTGGGTTTTGTTAATCCACTTTACATTTGCAAGCAGAATAGTTTAAAAGTTAACTTGGATTTTCCCACAGCGAAAATGTTGTTCAATCAGTTGGACAAAACGTAATCAGTTCTCAGACGTACACCAGTCATACACTGCAGTCATCATGAACTTTGTTCATGCTTTTCAGAAATCCACTTGTATTGGTTAAATAGAATGGCTGAAACTGGATGAAGAACCACAATATACCTGATACGGGTCCACGTTCTGTCATTCTGAAAGGAGTAGAATATGTGGTAAGGTCAAAGTTTTGTAACTGCGCAACAACTCCGCAACACTTCGTCAAATGGTCCAACGAGAAGCTTCCAACATGTAAGCTATTTTGTATTCACATACAACCAATGCTTCTCGAGTTTCCAAAAGTTACTGTCCAGAAGGTGGACCCATTACCTATACTTGTGTTTCTCCTCCCAATTTCAGCCATTCTATTCCACCAACACAACACAAGTGGATTTCAGAAAAGCATGAACAAATAAAAGTTCAGGAAAAATAAATAAAAAGTGTGTAAGAAAGTGGAACCGGTCAGTGTACAGCCGGGGTTTTAAGACGGAATCCATTAGGACTTTGAGCATTCATTGGACAAAATTATGTACCAAAATGATTCACACCTTATTGCAAGCTTTTGTGTTACTACTTCAAATATATTATCAAGAGAAATATTTTCAAACAACACCAAACATCGAAAACAAATTTCGAAGTTCCACTGAATTCCACTGAATCGCTTAAAAGATGTGAGTTTTTTCCTATAGCTTGTGAGCTTTGAAATTCATTTTCTCAGTCTCTGATAAGAAATTGTTGTACCAAGATTATTTGCACCTTATTGCAAACTTTTGAGTTACTGCTTCAAATATCTTATCAAAAGAAATCTTTTCTAACAACACCAAACATCGAAAACAAATTTCGAAGTTTCACTAAAATTCCACTGAATCGCTTAAAGACGATTTTACAAAATGGCTGCACGTTAGATTTTGCCTATAGTTTGTGATCTTTAAACTTCATTTTCTCGGGCTCTGATAAGAAATTATTTTCGGTGTTATCACAAATAATTACTTTCATGTTTACCTTTTATTAAGGGTAAAAAATCTCCCCAGAGAGTGCAACCTTGCTGTTAGTTGGGGGGCTTGCGTGTCTCTATGACCCTGAGAGCTATGCTGGTGGGAGATTCGTCTCCTGGCAGGGCCACCCAAGCCAGACAGGTTGAAGGGTAGAGACCAGACAAAGAACACTCACTGGCCCTCCAGGCTGGGGGTTTGAATTGGGCTAACAACCCGGTCCTGTAAAAAACAGCCTGTTACAGAAACCGCAACAACATATTCTGAAAACAACATGGTCGAGGAAGAGTCCCCTCTAGTAGAGCCCATGACGCGAGCTGGTGAAAGCCTTCGGGAAGCCAGTGCGCCGACAACTCTTCTGACGACCAAAGCCAAGACCAGGATAGGGACCTGGAACATCAGAACCCTGTATGAGACCGGAAAAAGTGCACAAGTGTGTAGAGAGATGCATAGGTACAACTTGAAGATCTTAGGCCTATGTGAGACAAGATGGACTGGAACAGGTTGGACAAGACTGACGAACGGAGACACCATCATCTACTCTGGGCAGGAAGATGGCCAACCTCACATTCATGGAATAGCGCACCTGACACCTGAGGCAATGTGAGCACTGCTGTCCTGGGAACCAGTATCACCAAGGATTCTCACTGCAAGATTCAACTCGAAGGGCAGGAAGGTCACCATCATCCAGTGCTACGCTCCTACAAACGCAGCAGCTGTAGAGGTAAAAGAAGCATTCTATGAACAAATACAAGCAATCATGGACAAAGCACCAAAGAGAGACCAGAAGATCCTCATGGGAGACCTGAATGCTAAAGTGGGATCAGACAACACAGACAGAGAACTCATCATGGGCATACATGGTACTGGAGAGCAAAATGAGAATGGTGAACTCTTCACAGAGTTTTGTACCTTCAATGACCTTGTGATTGGAGGCACTCATTTTCCCCACAAGACATTCCACAAGACCACATGGATTTCCCCTGATGGCAAGACCGAGAACAAGATCGACCACGGCATCGAGACGAAGCCTGCATGATGTTAGGGTGAAGCGCGGAGCGGATGCAGCATTGGATCACCACCTGGTTGTGGCAGTTCTCAAGACCAAGTTGAAAGCCTACAACGATCAGGCAGGAAGACCACCTCACAAGTTCAACGTACATAGCCTGGAAGACAAAGCAAAAGCGGAAGAATTCAAGGTCGAGCTGAGAAACAAGTTTAGCATCCTTTCCCTACTACCAGAGGAAACAGTAGAAGAGCAATGGCAAAGTCTGCGAGAGGTCTGGACGACAACATGCAAAACAGTCCTGGGGAAGAAGACAAGGAAACACAAAGAATGGCTAACAGCGGAGACATGGACACTGATCTCAGACAGAAAATAGCTGAAAGACCAGATCAACCAGACACAAGACCAGGAAGAGAAGCAAGAACTACAGGCACGCTACTGGGAAATGAACAGGCAAGTGAAGAAGAGTGTGAGAAAAGACAAGAGAAAGTTCATCGAGGAGCTGACTGAGGAAGCAGAAACTGCAGCGGGCCAAAGAAATATGAAGAGGCTGTATGAGATCACCTGAACACTCTCTGGAAAAACCAGCAACGCAAGTCGCCCTGTCAAGGACAAGAACGGAAACATCATCATGGGCGAACAGGACCAGAGAGCAAGATGGGCTGAGCACTTCAAGGAAACACTCAACAGACCTGCACCACCAGCCTCACCAGACATCCCACCATCAACCGAGCTCCCAGACATCAACACCAACCCTCCCACCAAGACAGAGATCACCAAAGCCATCAAGTCCCTCAAGTCGGGCAAAGCAGCAGGTCCCAACGGAATACCACCAGAAGCATTGAAGGCAGACATCCAAACCTCGACAGAGATGCTACACCCACTCCTACATAAGATCTGGGAACAGGAGAGAGTTCCAGAGGACTGGAAGAAAGGCCACCTCGTGAAGCTGCCAAAGAAAGGGGACTTGTCATCCTGTAACAACTGGAGGGGAATCATGCTGCTGTCCATCCCGGGGAAAGTATTGTCCAGAATCATCCTGGAGAGACTGAAGACTGCCCTTGACAAAACACTGAGGGATGAGCAGGCAGGCTTTCGCCAAGAGAGATCATGCATAGACCACATTGCCACACTGCAGATCATCATCGAGCAGTCTCTGGAGTGGCAGACCCCCCTGTACACAGTCTTCGTCGGCTTTGCAAAGGCTTTCGACAGTGTCGACAGAGACGTCATCTAGAGACTGATGTATCACTACGGCTTTCCACCAAAGTTCGTCACCATCATCCAACAACTGTATGACGGATCCCTTCACTGTACAAACTGGTGTCCGTCAAGGTTGTTTACTCTCGCCGACGATCTTTCTGATGGTGGTAGACTGGGTCATGAGACAGTCTACAGCAAGCCGGACGACAGGTATCCAGTGGACCTTTATGAAGCAGCTGGAGGACCTGGACTTTGCAGACGACATCAGTCTTCTCTCCCACAAGCAGCAAGACACACAAGAGAAGCTATGTCGCGTGGCAGCAGAAGCTGAAAAGACCATGACCCAGCAAGACCCAGTGCAACTCCATCAAGAAGACATCAAAGAAGTGGACAAGTGTGTTTACCTGGGCAGTATAGTCAGCAAAGATGGGGGAACAGATGAGGACATCAAGTGCCGAATAAACAAGGCGAGACATGCCTTTAACATCTTACGACCAATCTTGAGATCAAAATTCCTCTCACACCGCAACAAGATCCAGATCTTCAATACTAAAGTGAAGTCAGTCCTACTTTATGGCTCGGAAACGTGCATGCAACCACGACCAACACCCACAAGCTTCAGTCATTCATCAACAGATGTCTCAGAAACATCCTTAACATCAGGTGGCCAGAAGTTGTCTCCAATGAACAACTTTGGGACAAGCCAAGCCCCAATTGAGATTGACATCAAGAAAAGAAAATGTGGATGGAATGGCCACACTCTACGCAAGCCTACATCCAACATCACCAGACAGGCTCTTGATTGGAACCCACAAGGAAAACAGAAAGTGGGCTGACCCAGACCGACTTGGTGCAGGAGTGTTGACGCTGAGGCAAAGGCTGCCAGAATGACTTGGGCCGAGCTGAAGAGGACCAGCCAAAACCGTGTTCGCTGGAGGAGTGCTGTTGCGGCCCATTTTTCCCCAAGTAATTGAGAGGCATAACCATAACCAAGGGTAAAAAATAACGCAATACGATTTAAATTATTCTGGTACTCAACTTCCTGATGGATTCCGTCTTAAATACTTCTGAGAAGTGATTACGTTGTGTCCAATTGATTGAACAACGTTTCTTAAGTGGGAAAATCCAAGTTGACTTTTAAACTATAGTGCTTGCAAATGTCAAGTGGATTAACAAGGCCTGAGAAAACAAGCATAATCATTCACATCTTCTTCAGTTGTCACGTTTAGAGTGCAACTGTGATCAAATTTTTACACCTTGCTTTTTGAAGGGAATCGTGCAGCGCTTCATGTGAGATTAAAAATACCGTTTTCCGTTTTCAAATATCTGTAGTAGTTCCAGAGATATTCAAGTTTAAAAAAATTGGTAAAATATGCAAATTAGGAGACTGATGACGTCATCTACTTAACCCAATTTTATATCAAGTAAAAGAGTAGGGCTATCTCGGCCAGGTTTCTACAAGAGACAGTTGAAACTTAGCATAGTAATAGTTCTTTGAGCGACACACCTATGGTTGTAATTTAATCTTGTTTCCATGGCAACACACTCTTTTCCAGACCCCTTGAATCTGTTTTCAGTATTTGAGTGATTTTTACCTAACACATAAATAACACATAAATATACTTACAAAATCATGTAGATCCGGATTCATTGAGAAATGTCAAAATTGACAGCCAAAAATGGCCAGAATAACCTTTAACATTGGTGAGGTCTGGGACCCAGCATGTTGCCATGGTAACGTTAATCGCATATTGCACAACTCACCTAGTAGAGTCATGATGTAAAGAATCAAACATTTCTGAAACAAACTGGGTGAGATATTTTTACTTCATTTACTTGATTAAAATTTGATCGAGTCTATGGCGTCATTACTTACATAATTTGCATATTTTAAAAACATGACTACCTCTGTAACAAAAAAAAGATATTTCAAAAAAGTAAGTGGCAATTTTCTTCTCATGCAGACTACTGTTTAATTCTTTCAAATGGCTTAGTTTGGAGACATCCAAATTTCATCATAGTAGCACTATGATCAGCCAATTTTGGCGGAAAGTTTGGTGACCATGCCGTGAATGCTTGGTGACCAAGTCTTCTGGAGTCACATGACTTAATCGAATGAAAATATTTTTAACGAATGAAAATATTTTATCAAGTAAAAAATTATCGAATGAAAATATATTTTAATGAATGAAAATATAATTTTAAAGAATGAAAATATATTTTAATGAATGGAAATATATTTTAACAAATCAAAATATATTTTAACAAATCAAAATATATTTTTATCGAATTTTGCTACATTTTGGCAACCATAGGCACCCAACCTCCATTTAGCAATGCAGTTGTTAACATGGTGTCAAGGTGGCTGAACACAGTTTTTTGCGTCTGCTCTTGCTGATGCGAGGCAGCGCGCGCACAAACATGGCACCGATAAAGCGACAATTTATTTGTTCTACATCTGTTCCATATGTTTTTTCCCTTCTTGTAATAACACACGCAGTAGTAGGTTTTAAGTCGTTTGTTAGAATGGTACATTAGAAATTTTCAAGATGTAAAAAATCCAGAAATTTTGCAGGATTTTCGCCATGGCTGTGAAAAAATTGCGAATGGATGATTTTTGACCATCTCAACCTTTTCAGAAAGGCATGTGTTTCTCAACAGCCACTCTATAGAATTTCATAAAATTTGGGAGGGAGATACTTCAGACAGCGGTTGAGTGAAATATTGAAACATTTTTGAAATTTAACAGAGGAAAGAATCTGGTTGTCGTTCAACAAGGGATAGCTGGAAATCCGTCTGTTAAAAGGTTATTTTAATAGTGTTATCATATGTACATTGTTACAAGTTTGTTTCAGGCAAATGAAGAAAAAAATCTATAGACAATTTTCTGTGACGGAACAAAAACTGATTTTAAATGCATGTTTTTAGCCAGTCATGTTACCGTGGCAACAACACACATGCCACCTTAACTATCAAAATATGATAGTCCATCCTTTTAACTGGTGTCTGGCAAAAATTGGCGACCCAGGAATCAGCGGTTTTTGAAAAATGGCAAATGCAGTGCAGGTATCAGAAACTGTGTTCAGCCACCTTAAAAAAATTCACGTAAAATTCTGCACAGTAAGGATTTTTCTGAGACTTTCACCACTGTAAGATAATGAGTTACTAATGTCAGAAATGTAAAAAAATTCAGGGTCACTGACTTCATTTTGGAGATAACATGCTTGGAAGAACACCCTAAATCTGAACAATCACACTTCATTAGCGAATACGGCTACAGTGACTGTAAGCCCAAAAATATACCAAATGAATCTCTGACGTGAACGCATCTCTACCAAAATTAATGCTATTTTAGTGGACTGTTAAGTGAATTTATTCAATTGGCGTGGTTCCTCAAAGAAAGAAATTGCATTTAGCGACCACATTTCCACTCACCTAACAGCCGGTAGGTAGGTAGGATTCGATGCCACGTGGGCAGAAAACTTGAAAATTTTTAAACTTCCAACATTAATTTTTTGTTCATTTTTCAACAATCTAGCTGTACATGTTGCGAATTGTAAGTAAAATCAGCTGATGGAAAAAAGTAGGGGTCACGACCATTTAAGAGAGTAAACTACAAGCAAAGTTAACGCAACGGCTTCTGCCCTTAGTTTTTCCTCATGATGTGGCGTGATGCTACAACACAAATTGCATGCATAGTAACAATGTGCATAAACAATTAGTGCGAACGTCCTTAATATGGTAGTACAATGTGAGATCTAACATGATGAAATCTTTCTAATTTAGAATTTGACCATAGAACTATAATTACCTCCCAAAAGATTTAATACCTAATTATCTTCTTAAAGGGAGGGGCACTGTAAAAGAGTGGAACAATTGCCAACCTTACTAGTTAGGGTACCACTTTACCAATGGGAGGCAAAAGTATAATGCAACAATAATTCTGACAGATAGATAATGCAACTAATGAAGACCTTTTAAATAGAAAGTTCAACATACATTCAAAAGCGTCTTGATTGACCATGCTTTGTTACCAACAGTCTCCATATTATAATGTTGTGAACCTGTAGTCACTGTGGGTTTCTCATGAATTATTACCTGATGGATAAAATAACACAATCAAATGTCTAGTTTTGTAAGTAACTACACTAAAGGACAAGAAAATTTCAACCAGTGGCAGATTTAGGGGAGAGCCCCTGTTGCCTTATGTTTAGATCTAAGTGAAGGCCCAAGGGCTGATTTCATTTTCATCTGCAGGCACCCTCCTGGGCGATGTAGCAGCTCTCGTAAGGTCTCACATGAATGGCTCCTACAACAATTGCAACTGCTACCAGTAGAATTTGCTCCTTTTTACCAAATGCTCCCTTGACTATTCGAGAAACTGGAACAGGCTACTGCCATGTGCAACTGAGTGCATGGGAGTGTGTAACAACAGAACAATTTAATGTTAATGTGTTCTAAGAATTTTAAACAAGCTCATTTAGAGCTATACAACATCTCCTCACTCAGTTTGTGTTTAGTGAGTTTGGATCATGGGCGTTGAAGTACTGAAGACAATGAGGTTGAGTACAGTGATTTGACCATGGAAATTTTGACAGCTTCTGTAAACTGCTTTGCTCAGATGTTAATGGGTTGTGGCCTGGGTATATTACTGTACTGAAATCTTCACTCATGAACATCACAATGTTTGCTTACTTCTTCAATTTCAAATCCATATCCCTTGTATTCACTTGACCATTCTGTGTTTTGAAAAATGCCATCCACCCTGTCTATTACACCAATCTACAAAAATGAAAATCAATCAGTTAACAGTTAAAACGAACAGCTTAACAAAAATAACTATTGCTCTTGAATGTACAGACCATTTTCAATTTTCATTTGCAACAATGAAATAGTTGAGAGTTTGTTATACAACATGTAAATGAATCAAAATGTTTTTACAAGAGAATTTTTTAAATTCAGGAGTATAGTGGCTAGCTTTAAGCGCTCACTTGGGTAGCGTTGTTCATATTGCGTTCCATGCTCCAGGAGGAATGCTTTTGCCCCTCTTCAGCAGTCTTAAGCAGTGATAAGTGGTTTCTTTTAGGCGTTGTTCTTCAGACTTGCCAGCCATGGGGGCAGTATTCTATCTAGGGGCTGGCTGCCAATAGTGGAAGCCCCTGGATACCCCAGGTTCCCACTTACTTCAGTGGGGCAGCGGTTAACAGTTACCCGTGGCTAGCTATATTCTAGCTAGGCGTGTGGGTGCCTCAGGTTTGGGTTTTTTAGGGGGCTCTGGTTTCTCCCAGCCATGAGCCCCTTTCTCTGGTCTGGCGGCTCAGACCAGAGGTCCTTCGGCATGGTGTGGGGGCTCATGGTTGGGTTGCGGGGATTTGCCAGCCAATCAGTCTAGGGGCTGGCTGCCAACAGTGGAAGCCCCTGGATACCCCAGGCACCCAACCTCCACTTAGTGATGCAGTTGTTAAACGTGGTTAAAATGCATAATTATTTTAACAAAGTTAACAACAAAGAGTGGTAGTGGTCAGTGGTTTTTTATTTTTTTTTTAGGTTAGCAGTTAGCGGTCAATGGTCAACACTTAGCGGTGAACGGTCAGCGGTCTACATCCTGGACTCACAAGCTCATATGGTTCATTCAGCCACACAGCAGTGTCCTTGTGCAGCTTCGTCGGCCATCTTGTGCTGGGCATTTCAGCTGTCTACTTCCCCCCCTCCCTTCCCTATCTTTACTGCTTGGCAGTGTGACGGGTGCCTGGATGTATGGCATGGGGGCTCATGACTGGGTTGCAGGGATTTGCCAGCCATGGGAGCGGTAATTGGTCTAAGGGCTGGCTGCCAACAGTGGAAGCCCCTGGATACTCCAGCCTAACCACCCAACCTCCACTTCTAAGCGATGCAGTTGTTAAATGTTGTTGTTTTCAGTCAAACTTTGGGGATATCGGGTAAACGTAGAGCATTGTAAAGGGCAAAAAAATAACTAGGAGCTCAGCTTTTCGGCTCGGCTAAATCTATTATTATCATTAACCCTTTACTCGCCAAGAGTGACGTATAGATTTTACTCTGTCTAACGCCAGACGATTTTACTCGTCAAAGGGAGACCCCTTGGCGCTTAAAGGGTTAAAAAAACTATCTCCCTTAACCCTTTACTCGCCAAGAGTGACATATAGATTTTACTCTGTCTAACGCCAGACGATTTTACTCATCAAAGGGAGACCCCTTGGCGCTTAAAGGGTTAATAAGACCAACAATATAATTGATGGTTGATAATTAATCAAAAATATAAATAATGATTGCTTAACGACACAGTTTAATATTATATTAGTAATAAGACTAACCATATAATTGATGGTTTTCTTTTGGGAACTCTGACCCATTTCGTTGAAAAATCTGTAGTCAGCCACCAAAGCAAGAGGACACCTTATATTTGTTGGAAGTGCACGCCTCTTTCTCTCATAAGGCATTTCTGGTGCTGAGAAAGAAGTTATACTAAATGTTTAGCTTCTGTAGTGATATGATCAATACCACTACGTGTTAAAAAAGGTATGGTAAAGCCTTGTGCCTAGTGGTCCACACTGCAAGACCTTATCCCTACTGCCCCCTGGATGGAATGCTTGTCCATTGCAGGGTTAACACCCAGCATTATTTCACCAGTGCCCAATTATACACCTGGGTAGAGAAATGCACTGTGAGAGCAGTTTCTTGCCCAAGAACACAACGCAGTGCCCCAGCTAAAGCTCCAACCCATACAGTCAGATCTGGAGTCCAGCGCGCCAACCATTAGGCCACCAAGCATGTTAAAAACATTGGTCAATGTGAAGGAACATTACAGGTTAACAATAATTATTGTCATTCAATACATTTTTCCCTTCTTTTCATTGGCCCAGACCCTACCGCATGGCCTACAAATAACAGCCTGGCAACTACATTCGGAAAATCGTCGCAGAGAAGGTGACCGCATGAAATTGATACTTGAAGAAATGAAAATCATATTGTCAGAATTGTACTGACATGATAACGTCCTCTCTGCTGATATCCCAGAGAGAGAAGACGAGAAGATGCAATCAAAATGTCCATTCAAAGGAATGCTTACTTCGGTAAGATTTCTGCTGCAATTTTGTTCTGCTCAACTGAGCACAAATCAGTTGTCTAACACATGATATTTTTGTTAACCTTGTGACGCGTGACAATCAGCACGTAATCAATTTGTTTTTCAGAATTTGCCCTCAAAACTGCATGTGTGGAAAAAATAAATGGAAAAGCAGAAAGTGAAAGTTGGCATGGAACATTGTAAAATAAATAAATATAAACCAATAGATGCGACTATTATTGCAGACCAACTTCAAGATCAACATCAATGTTGCCATCAAACGAAACTTAACTTCAAGAAAAACAATGGTTTGAAACGTCTTAATAATTTTAGTTTCGTAGAACGGAAGAACACAATTTCTCAATAAGCGGTTTCATTAGTAAAAATAATACTAAAAGAACACCAGCTTCAAGTCGGTTTTATTTTACAAAGCCGAAGGCTGAGGCAAATAATCTGTTCGCCACTGACAAATCACAATAATATTATTTTGCTCAACCGTCTCCATTGCACATTAACTCTTTCCTGTCAAGTTCTCTTATTTCATGACTTCAGGATTGATAAAAAAAATCAGCAAAAATTTGCGTTACATCCTATCGCTACAAGATTAGGCAGAAAGTGTGAAAAGAGAATTACCCAATCCCCCCGCAAATTTGAGCGAAAACACTTGAATGTGGCCTACACAACATATTTCCCAAGTAAGTGTGTTTCCGACTCGGCATGGCGTCGGCTGCGAGGGGGTTGCGAATGGCCTCTCTTACCGCAGAAAGGGTTCTTGAGCTCTTAGACCAAGATAATGATAGCGATTATGGTATGTAGAGTGGAGAAGAAAGCTATCTAGATCATCAGCTACAAAATGCAAGAGACGAATCGAGGTAAGAGTTGAGTAAACTGTATTGCGTATGTTGTTGCGTACCGCACACACGCGGTCTGATGCAATGAAATATTATTTATCTTTTCCTTTTACGTTCGAAACCTTGCTTATTACTTCGAATAAATGTCTGGATTTATATTTGAGTATGAGGAGATCGATGTATTTGGAGGAAAAGGGTTTCTGAGACAACAGAGGAAAAATATCCTAACGCGTGGAGACGCGTAAACATGAAATTTAATGTGGGGCGGTTTAAGATTTCATTCACCTATAAAATTCTAACAAAATCTGTTTTCATTCTTTTTCAGCCACAATTGCTGGATATGTCGTCAATACAACAAGGAACATTTTTGCTTTCAATTTTTCCTTACAACCTGACACCATTTTGAAGTTTGTGGCTTTTTTGTCAAAAGTTTGAGATTAATTGATGCTAATTTATGGTAATATAATCAATGTACAAACATATTATGGGTTCTTAGACCAGAATATTTTTTTTCTGAAAGCTTATTTCATACCCTTTAAAATGAGGTATGGTTTTCCAGTCCATTGTAAATAGTTGAGAAAATAAATAAAGAACAAATGTGGTCAATTTTGACTGTTTTATGACTTCACAAGAAAGAGTTGATGTTCCCTCAGCCACATAAATTATTAAGATGTAGCTACAGTATGCGATACACACTCACCTTTGCCATCTTTTGTATAAAGTACAGTAGAATGGTGAGAATCATGACCACAAAAGCTTAATCCTTTCTTCCTGAAATTATTACACATTGATTAATTTTTAGATAACGGAATGGCAAAATAATTGACAGCCACAAATATGCAAGAAATGACATCAAATCTATTGTCTATTGTTATAAATCAGGAGTGTAGGCTCAATTACCTGCAGCCACAGCTGGGGAAATGGGACCAGACTCGAGAAAGACACAAAAACAAACACTAGAAAGGAATGTATTCTACTGTAATAAAAAATAACATTAAATTACATTTATTAAAATGTACTCACTTTGGATCCCCTTGAGGACTTGTTATATTAGATTTCACATCAGAATGTCGGTATGATATCATGTGTTGAGTGCTAGACTCTCCAATGTGCCGCCAAGCTGGCTACAAAATAAAAGGTAACGTAAAGGATTGAATCATCCCATCTACTCACTAGCACATAAGTCTACAGTATCATGTCTACATTAAGTTAGAACACTTAATTTGATGGGCCTTGGCTTGTCTTCAGTTTACTTTCTTTCCTATGAAAAGGTATTATAGGTTAACTAATAATTATTTTTGACCATGTTTGGTCAAAATCCCCACTATCTTTAACATTTTATCTCAGGTACCTCAATAATGTAAATGTCATCTTTGGTTGCTATGGAAGCTGTAATGACTCCATGGTCAACATGAACACTTGCATGGGATGATGGATCACCTAATGCATTTGAAAAACACATTA
Source organism: Blastomussa wellsi (assembly GCA_947652115.1). Lineage (NCBI taxonomy): Eukaryota > Metazoa > Cnidaria > Anthozoa > Scleractinia > Plerogyridae > Blastomussa > Blastomussa wellsi. The sequence goes on from OX393573.1 coordinate 8,044,205, forward strand.
TTATTCAAGCAGTTAATAGACTTTCCTGCTTACATAGACACAATGTACACAGCAGACCATTGTAATGACTGTGTTTTGTTTGTACAAAGTACTTTGCATCAACTTGTTTATTGCTGCACGGGGATTACTGTATTCTGTGAACGAAATAAAACAAAACGAAACAAAATGGAAAATGGCTATTGATCATATCAAGTACCATATGAACATTGTCAAAACAGCTCCAAATTTCGCATGCTGGTTTGTACATATGTGTAAAACACTGTTCTATGTTTACTTTCGCTGGTTCTTGCTTCGTCTTCGAGAGCCAGTGAGGCCATTGATATGCTTATTAGTAAATACTGCTTCGGACCGAATTTGAATGTTTATACCATACCATAAGCAAAGAGAAATCTAGCTGACTTGTGTGACTCGCATTTGATTCCGTTCAGCTTTAACATCTCCCAGGTCTGCTGACCCATCACATTACACATAGCTCCAGAATCGATAAGAACATTGGGTAGCTCCAAATCTCCGACGACCAGAGTCACCCACACCACCACTTTGCTTCCCATCTATCGCTACAAATGCATACTACTTTCTGTGACAAGATTCGTCTCGCGTGGCCTCCTGCGTCCATGTGCGCATCAACGTCCACCACCTCTTCTGCCCCTGCCAGGTTTGGACTCTGATTCAGGTGCACTGCGATGATACCACCAAGGACACTTAACCTTAACCCTTTAACCCCCAAGAGTGCCAATTGGCACATAAGGTCATAACTTGGTCAATATTTGCAGTTGGTCAGCACTGTATTGTTTCAACTGACAATCAACCACTTCCTGTGATGTTGCAATCCTCAACAAATTCTCTGTGACCTCTTTTTTCCAGAAACTTCCGACGCAACTTACTTGTCAATAAATAACATTTATTGATCACTTGATCATGGATGTAGTCATCCTCGTTTTCGCCGATCTAACAACCAGCCACATGTTGACGAAGCCTACAAATGAACTGGTCAACAGTTTCTCTGCTTTCCTGCACAATGTGTCTAAACAGATGCCTCTCGAAAGGGACATTTGCTTTCGGGATGAAATAGTCATCCAATACTTTAACGGTTGCTTCGAAACTGGCACTGTCTCACATCCTTGCCAGCGAGTGTGAAACAAAGCTTGCTTCTGTTCGTTGTTTGCCACTCCTTTCCTCATTACGTACCTGTAGATGGAAAGCTGATTCAAACCATGTGGTTCAACTTTTGGGTTACAACCTGGCTCCAAACTTCCAACATCCAAAACAACTGAAACTCTACTCGTTGATGTACTCGAACCAGAACTCAAACTGCCATTTTCTGTCCCACCCTCTGGCGTTGCTGATGCAATGATCCTCATCACCAATGTAGAAACGCCAAATTGATAACAGGTCAAGAACACACTTTATTCTAATCTGACTGTTACCCGAGTCACTCTTGCACTCCCACTCGCATACCTTAAATCCACTTTTATAAATTGTAAACAATGACATCAACCGCGATTGGCTAATCTCTGGCTAATCAACTCGCTGGCACGCTTGACACTATTGTTTTAGTTGTTAAAAGGCAGTTGGTGCTTGCGCATGTGCAAAATCATGATATTGTCCCTTTAAGCGTTCAGAAATTATATACCGGTATATACATGAAGGGGTAAAGCCACTCAACCGCAGGGTGGTCATTTGGGTAGGCTGATACCTTCATTCATGAATCCAGTTCAACAAAAGCACAGCAAAAGCATGGTGTCTAGATCAAACTTCTGAATTAAGTTTGGCACTGTAGTACGTTCATCGAGTTCTGCCATGCTACACGACTCTAGCATAGCAGCGATTCAAATTTCATGCCTCTGTCGTACCAAAACAATATTCAGAAATTATATTAAAATTAATTCTATTAACTCCCACAGGAATTCAGCATGGCTCTGGCATGACGCCTGAATCAGAGTTGTGTTTTGCCATGCTACAACAGTAGAACCAAATTGCAATTAAGGTGGCTGAACACAGTTTTTCTGGGTTGTCAGTGGTATTACCCAACATGGCGTGGCTTTTAATCATAAAAGCAAACATGGTGAGCAAGTTGACAGCAAATATTCGTAAAATATGGTTTTCAGTTTTATGCACTGTAACGAAGGCTTAATTACGGCCAGCGCCTGCGCTGTGTGTTCAAAAATTGTGAGCGGGTTGTTATATGTAAACAAATTGAATTTTCTTGAAATACAGTCATTAGAAATTGATATTTTTTGCATGGTTTCAGACAATAGTATGACTCAAACATCTGAAGCATAAATTAAAATAAAAATTGACAGAGGAATTCAGCAATACGCTTAGAATTAAGTAGAACACAAT
>OX393573.1:8056547-8151547 GCA_947652115.1 Blastomussa wellsi
AATTGAGGACGTCGCCAACCCTCCCCACATTTAAGACAAAAATAAGCAAAATTGACTTTTGAGACCTCATTGACAACAATAATGTATGTAAATTGAAAACAGAATCATTTTATATTTTGTTATATAGTAGTTATTATTATGCTGTAAATATTAGTTATTAACATTTATTTACACTGTAGCTACTCATTCTAGTCAGGTGTCCCCAATTATCTAATCTATAACTAAATACACTGACACGATTCTCTTGTGAATATCAATCTATTTTTTCCATCCCGTAACTTTTGACAGTTTCTTTAATTTATACTTTACTTCAGTGAACTGTCAATGAATGGGTGATTCCAGAAAATATCCATACCCTACCATGGGCGGCATCAACATTTTAACCCCCCTTGCCTTCGGAATTCCAAAATCGTTAACCCCTCTCTATCAGAATTTCCGATTTCTTTTTCAACCCTTCGGAATGCCTGTTTGACGGCCTAAAACTTCCAATGAACTGGAAATTTTCGCTTTCTTATGTTCAAGAACATTCTGCTGACAATTTTTGATCAAGCAACTTAAGTTTAATACCGTTTTGGTACACCGTAGCTTTCCCCATAGTAATGAATATTATTTTCTGTCTTCTTAGTATTATCTTTAATTTTAAGCTGCTTACCACCAAATAAAACTTCTTGTTCTCTTGTCATTAGCTTTATATTTTCAGATCATAAGATCATATTGATGGAAGTCCAGTGTTACAGTTCATAAGCAGTTACCCACCACCATATTGAAAATGACGTTTAAATCTGTCAGCCAGTTTCATTTGGAATCGAGACTTGTACCAAAATGACCGTACAATGATTTTAATTTTAATTTTTCTTAGCAATGCACTTACCCACCCCTTCAGCACGCAAAAGCTCTTTATGAATTATTTACATTAACCAGGGGTCGTGCACATTAAGAATGTGCAGGAGGAGGGCATCAGGTTGGACACCCAGACAGAATGATATGGCTGCATTGTGTTCTTTGTTTAATGAAGCCATGTTGGAAACCCAAGGTTGAAAACAGCCAGGAAAACATGTGCAACAGTTGGTCAATTTGCCCACAGAATAGCAAAAACCACTGAATAGCAGTAGACTGTACAACAATAGTAAATTTGTTACCTATCTAGCGTCGTGAAAGAAACAATCTTTTCTTGCTTGCTGATATCTCGTTTGTGCAAGCCATGAAAAATATCATCTGCATGTAGTATTCCATAATGTCTCAAAGCATCTCCAATCTTACCTGAAAATAAACGAATTATTGATGAATTAATGAAATTTAAAACAAATGAGATGAAATATGTATTTCCAGAGTCTGTATTAAGCAAACAACACCTTACAAATAAATACAATACAACTCTTCTTTGGGAAAACACTACTACTGATTTAAAAGATCTTCTTAAAAAAATTAAAATTGTTATAATTTATATATCCTATAGCTAATTAAAACAAAATGCCGGGTGCCCTGTGGAGTTTTCTGTGGCAAAGTTTATTTTGGGGATTAGTATTACAAAAGTTTGATATTTTGCTTACAGCCATTTACATCAGAAGAGCTCTACTATTTAGCCTTGGCTAGGCCATTATAATTATTTAGCGTCAATGAATTTTGGAGAACGAGTCCATAAAAAGAACAAATTACTGTATGAGTTCATCAAAAAACTAACGCCTTGGACAAAACATTATAAGAAACCCAGCCCAAAGAAAAACAGAAAAAAATAGAAAGACAAAGAATCTTTTGCTTGAGGGACAAAAGTCATGGTTCAACTGCAGTTCAGAATAGCTGGAGGCAGAAGTCTAAAGCTGATGTGACTTTGAAAGCTAGTCGCATAAATAGCTGCTTGTACCATGACGTTTTGTTTTGGATTGCAGGTCTGTCAATTTTGGTTGCAAGTCTCTCCGCTGGTTTCCCACCCAGACTTGCCAACACCTAATAAAACAAATGGGAGATTGTACAAAAAGTAGCGATTCTCTTTTTTTTCCAATCAAGATTAAACAAACCCATTTTCCATCGAGATAAAGTTCTAAGCAAAAGCAAAAATCACAGTAGTTTGGTACAAAATAGTAAGAACAGTGTTCTCCTTTTTTAGTTTATGCCTTTATCACACTAGCATTGCACGTTAATTTTCCATATTTATTCAACAAGGTAATTTATTTCTGGTGTTCACAAGGTGTAGTTCCCACGCGACATTCTGTCCCAGTCTCCCCTGAAGTCTTTGATTGATCCGTTCCTTGTTCTTAGCATAGTATCGTCGCCAATACTTGTTGATCCGTTCCCTGTTGTTTTGACAGTATTTCTCCTGTTCCCTGTTCTTTTGGCAATATCCTTGGCCCTGTTGATTTCTTCGTGCTTAGTTTTAAGACGGGCTTTGATCATCTCCGCCTTCTCTGTGCGCCATCGTTTTTGTCCAGCCAGGATTCACTCTTTGTTGTCTGCATAATAGCGGAGCTCCAGCAGCCCAAAGGGCCGCAAAGCGGAGCCCCACAACCACAGGAGAAGGACAATCGTGCATGCATAGAAATTTGGAGAACCATGTATGCATCTTCAGGTTAGAAATCATCGAGGTAACATGTTTTTTTGAAATTGACCTCTGATCTGGCATTGGTTTTCTTCATTGAACGTAGGCTCAGGTCCAATTTTTTTCCTTCTGGCAGCATTTTTAAATTTTTTATGGTCATTCTTAGGGGAAATTCTGCAATTGGAGTTGACTTTTTAATTATTCTTATTTATTTCAGAGAAATTATAAAGAACCAGCAAAAATAGGAGCTCCGCTTTTAGGCTTGGCTGTATCTATATTATTATCTTTTATGGTAGGAACTCTTACACACAACTTACCTATCACCCTCTGGTAATTGATTGGAGCAATTCATCTCGAGCACTGTCTTGCAAATAATGAGAAAAATTCCTGCAATCACACTCTCTTATAACAGTCATGCAGACAATTCACATGAAGTTTTCATCCTCTTCTTTTCTTTCGTCATCACCATCTGGCTCATCAGGGAGTACCTTTCTCGACATTTTTCTGTTTAACAGGAATTTCCATTTTTCTACTGATTACTCAGCCGCTTCTCAGCATTCTCTCCATAATCTTGTGTTTTACCCATATCGAGAAACCGTTTGACTTCATTGATGTATTTTTCTTCTATATCTTCCCTCACTTTCCTACGTATTGGAAGCCATGGATCATGGTCTGGATCCTCATCCTCTTCGGAGCTGTTACCATTCTCCTCCTCTTCCTCTTATTGGTCTTCAGGTTCCTCTTTCTCCTATACATTTTCTTCATTCCTTCCATCTTACATACATACATACATATGTTTATTCTACGTCCCCATGGGGCTTTTCAGTGAAATATATTGCAATAAAAATAATTATTAATAATTAACAATAAAATTAATTTAATACATACTTATAAAATAAATTAAGTTAACTATCCATTAATAGTCTTTTCCTCATTGAGGTCTTGAAATGAGCTAATGATTGACTCAACATAATATTTTGCGGTAAAGCGAATCCAAAGAGATACCATCTGACAATAAAAAGTTCTTTGGCTGGTTGCAGTTCTAAATAACGGAATATTTAATAGCTGCGAGTTTCTAGTTTTACATGTTGATATTGATGAATGCTTAATAAACTGATCAGACAGATACCCGGGAACAAAGCCATTCATGTATTTGAATGCCATAATTGCATCGCGATAACACATATTATGTTGTTTCACAGGGAGCCAGTTGAGTTTCCTGAGAATGGGAGTTATATGTTCATATTTCTTTGCCCCGCTAACGATTCTACAGGCAAAATTCTGAACAGCCTGGAGTTTTGCAATATAGTGCGCTTTCCATTTGTTAGAACTGGCCGGTTGGACTGGTCTGTCTGTAAATGGTATGTGCCAGTCCTGAGAACTGTCAGAACTGGCTCTGGCCAGATTGGCAAGGATCGCCTGGTAATTACAGAATAGGCAGAAGTGATATAGGTCTATTGTAATTGGCTATTTCATGGTCACCTTCTTTAGGTATTGGTTTCACCTCGGCAATTTTCCACACTTTTGGGAAGCATGCAGTAAGAAGTGAGGTGTTAATTATTGAAGTAAGAGGGTATGAAATAGCTTGAAGGCAGTCCTTAATTACCTGTATAGGTATCTTATCGATCCCGGGCGCTTTGTTTGGGGCCATGTTCTTAATAATAACTTCCACCTGATGGCATTTAACAAGAGTAAAAGAAAATTGTTCAGATGCTGCGTAATTTCTCGCTTGAATAGAAGTTCTGCCTAATATGTAATTACAGTCAGTTGTTGCTGCCATGTCTTTTATCTTTTTGATCATGTTTTCGCCAACACTTGAGAAGAAATGATTAAATTCATTAGCCACGCTTTTATGATCCTTGCTGTAGCTTCTCTGAGTAGCTGACTTTTTTGGTATGCACGAACGGATCGATTTCCATATGCAATTTGTATTGTTTTTGTTATTCTGGATTTGCTGATTTACATATTCTCTTTCTGCTAGCCAAATTTCTTTCTTTACCTGGCGGCAGCAGATCTGATATTGCAGCCAAGCATAGGGATCTTTGCTTTTCTTAGCGATTTTCTTCCAATTGTCCCTTGTTCTCGTAAGTTCCCAGATTTCCTCAATGACATAAGGATTAGGACACCCATGTATTTTCATTATTTTGATCGGTGCATGTTTATCCAGGATATCGTTGAATAATAAATTAAAAACATATAGTTTGTCCTCTGCATCATTGAAAATACTCAGCAAGGACCATGGGACTTCAGACATATCCTTATAAAACCGATCCGCAGCACATTCCTTAAAAGTTCTCCCAATCATATATGTCGCTTTAGGGCGTTCCTTCTTTATCCGCAGAAAAGCATAGGGAAGATCATGATCGCTTATTGATCATGATCGCTTACTGATCATGATCGCTCAATACCTTGCTCGGGGTTTCATGTTATAATCATGTCAATCAACGACTCAGTAGTTTTAGTTACGTGAGTTGGTCTCGAAACTAATTGGGATAAGTTGAAGCAGTGACAAAAATTTCCAAAGCGATGGCTCCTCTGCAATCTGGCTTAAGCATGTAGCACTTTCCGTCCCCAAGTATATAAATCGGCTTATTTAATAGGGAAGCAGTAATCAAACTTGGAGTAAGGTCAGTGTCAAAACAAGTTAGCGGAGTATCAGGTGGCCTGTAAATTGTACAGATTACAATCGACTTGAGGTTTCTAACCTGAAGATTTATCCAAAGCTGATGTAAGCCACTGTCTGAGATGTTTGAAATGTCATGAAGTACTTTGACCTTGTAGGTTTGCCGGGCGTAAACACCCACTCCACTGCCTGGTTTGGTGTTTCGATCGACTCGATAAAAATCATAGCCAGGGATTTCAAGTTCCAGGTTGGTAATGGAGCTGTTTAGCCAGGTCTCCGAAAGGCTGAGCGTGTTGAGAATGTTCAGCAGGATCGTGTGCTTGACAAGGTGAAGGTGCTCACGGTTCTTGAGAGAGCGAACATTCAGATGTCCAATTTTAAGATTATTAGCGCTATTGTTGCAGTTTTGTTGCTTAAAAGTTGAAAGGCCCGGATTGAGACTAATATCCCCACTAGTCTGTAGGCGAATAAGCTGGAAAGTTGATGTTGAATTCGGGTAATGGCTTAGTCTTGAACAGAAGTAACCTTTAATTTTAAAATGGCATCTTCGTTGCCACTGGGGTGCTGGTTCTTGAGAGAAAGTTATTAAATCCGTGTGGAATGCCTGTCTCCCAATCCACAGGCTTGGGCGAGAATGAAGGTTAATATCCCCATTCAAGGTCAGTAATCCAGAATAAAGGACGGAGCATGTAATAAAAACAAGCATAAAGCTAGAGCTATGAGTACACTGGTCGGCCGCCATGTTGACGCTTCCTTGGTGTCAAAAATATCTGGTGAACAGTCACCCATGGTCTCGTCAACCTTCACCCAAGACAGTGTGCTTCAAATGAACAAGGTGAACAATCTTCTCTGATTCTTCGATACCAATGCGGGTATCCTTCGTGCGTCAAGAGGTGGCTAAACACGCATTTCCTGTCGTCGCTGGCAGGATGTAAATCCAAGGCCATGTATCCGAACGGTCGCTTGACCACTTTTTGAAAGACTGCCATTATGTCTGACCAGTAGGTAGGAAATGCTTGAAGCAGTAAATTCTTCATGGCTAGTTGATCCCTGGCGGTGGTGTTAAATATAGCCTACTTAATCTTAGGCCGTGGGAAGAATTTTACCAATTTTTACATGGGATTCCTAATTTGGTCTTTTCACAGGGGTATGATGCATTTCCTCATTCATCAAATTTGCCCTAGACTTTGGGGTGATAAGCTCCTGGCATAAAACAATAGATCTCAGCATGAGGCTCTGGGGAATAAACTATAGAGTTTGTGAGGTTCGTGCCTTAATGCCCCTGTGAGCTATACCAAAGGGGCCCTAAGCAACTGGCAGGTCTAACCAAGCCGGGCAGGTTGCAGGGGAGAGGACAGGTAGGAGATTGAACGTGGGGATAACAAATCCACCCCAGAAAACAACAGAAACCTGGGGCCCTGTGGGAAACTCTAGCCAAACCAGTGACACCATGACAACTACGGATGAAAGCCCCTCTCAGGAAGTCAGCAGTCCGAATCAGAGTTTTCTGGGCCCCAAAGGGTGATCCGTCATGGAGCATGGAATCTCTATACCATGTTTGAAATTTCAAAGACAGCCCAGGTCATCAGTGAAATGCAGAACTACAACTAGACCTTCTCTGTGTAAGCGAGTGTAGATGGACTGGGTCAGGATGTAAGGTGACAGGCGATGACTCAATTATCCTTTTCTCAGGGAAAATGTACACTCAACTGCTGTAGCCCTTATTGCAAACAGACAAGCAGCCAAATTTCTAACGGAGTGGGAACTCATCAGTGATAGACTAATCAGAGCGAAATTTGCCTCTAGCTACTGTAATCTAACCATCTTGCAGTACTATGCCCCAACCAACGAGGCAGAAGAAGATGACAAGGATGACTTTTACAAGCAGCTGTCTCCAAAATCCCAAAACACGATAATTTATGCTACTGATAACTGGAGATTTGAATGCCAAGGTTGGAAATGATAACAGCAGGAGAGGATGCAATGAGGCGCCACAGCTTCAGAACTATCAATGACAACAGAGATACGGTAAACACAGAATTGCATGACACTGTTTTAAACAAGAAAGGGCAAACAACATGTGCAAGTATTAAAACTGTCATTGTACTTCAGGGAACAAAAATGTCAGAACAATCATGGCAGCATCACAGGGCAGATTTCACTAGTGCATCATGGACTGCATAATTTTAGCTGGTTAAAGTCTGTATGACAAGCTTATTCGGATTAAATGTGCAAAAGAATGTGAATCGAATTCAAAGAGTTTGAGGGAGAAAAACCTTACAACAGTACGCGATATTCAAGAATTTCTTCTGTACTTGCTTTATTGGACTAGTGCCATGGTAGATTGGGTTGCTCAAGGGGAAACCACTCAGCACAATTTGGTTGCCCCATCGCAATTTTGAAGAAGAATTTTCGAAGAAGTGCTCAACCTGCCTTGGACTAATGAGCTTGCAGACCCAGAACCTTCAGATGATATCGACATTAACATCAGCCCACCCTCCCAGGCTGAGATGGAGAACACAATTAAGGCAATGAGAGTGGAAAAGCGCCAGAAATCGATTTGTTATAAGCAGAATTACTCAAGGCAGACATCACCACAGCCTACATGGTATTCACCAATCTCTTTGCTAAGATCTGGAATCACTAAATCATCCCCTAAGACTGGAGTAAGGACCTTATATCCAAGATTCCGAAGAAGGGTGACCTCAGAAACTGCGAGAACTGGCGAGGCATAACACTTATGTTCATCCCCAGCAAGGTCTTCTGCAGAGTCCTTCTCAAGAGGGTCGATTGTGCCTTAGATGTTAAGCTGAGATGGGAACAGGCAGGATTTCAGAAAGGTTGAAGCTGCATAGATCACATTAATATTTTTGCTCTCTGAAACATCATAGAGCATCATAGAGTATTGAGTGGAATGTTCTCTTGTACATCAACTTCATTGACTTCAAGAAAGCATTCGACACTGTTTACCGTCAGAACCTCTGGAAGATCTTGAGGGCATATGCCATCATAAGAACATTTTATGAACACTTTGAATGTAACACATCATCACATTATCTTGAAGAATACTCTGAAAGAGTCATTTCCTGTTAAGTCTGGCATTAGGCAGGGCTGCATTCTCTCTCCAATCTTGTTTCAAGTGGTTAGTGACTGGGTGAAGCATAAAACAATATCAGACTGTCCCTGTGGAATCCAATGGACCTTGTTCTCATATTTGGAAGACCTGGCAATCATATCAGCTACTCATTACCATCTCCAGGAAAAATACAACTGGCTAAGCAATTTCACAAAGCGAACTGGTCTGCACATCAACCAGAAAAAGCCCCAGGTGATGTTTGTCAATGCACCAACAGCATCCCCAATCACGATCAATGGAAGCCTCATAAGCAACGACAATGGTGCCCAGAAAGACATCCAGGCATGCCTTAACAAATCAGAGGTGCCTTCAGTCGACTGCGTAACATCTGGAAGTCCAAGCAATGCAGCCTCCAAACTAAGATCAGGCTTTACAACAGAATCATTAAGGCCGTCCTTTTGCATGACTCCGAATGCTGGAGAATGATGAAAGGAGATATGAGAAAGGTTAACGTCTCTCACTACTGACCCAACAAGATCCGTAATGTGGAACTGCATAAGAAGACAGATAGTATGAATATGTCCCTTGAAATCAAAAATCACAGGCTACATAGTCTTGGTCATGTACTGAGGATGCCCGAAAACAGGATGCCCAAAGTTGCCATGAGATGGATACTATCTGGAAGAAGGAAAAGAGGCGGGCCAAAAACCACCTGGTGGAGGACAGTGATGAAAGAGCTGGAGGAGATGGGTCTTAGACGGGGCGAAGCGCAGGCCAAAGCACGGGACAAGTCTGTATGCCAAGGTTTTGTCGCGGCCTTATGTCCCAGACGGGATGAAAAGGATGAGTGAGTGAGTGAGTTGCGAGGTTCAATCCCCAGAGCCTCATAGTGATGTCTATTGTTTTACGCTGAACTTTAAAATATTGAAATTGGACTTGTCTATTGATAATCATGGGTTTCCCTAATGGCCGACAGCCAGCAAAATTAACTGGCTACTTGGGCCTCCTTATGTCCAATCCCCACATCCATGTCTAATGAGGCGGAAACAGGCAGAGTAGGGGATTGCTAGGCAGGGTGATGTATGGTGGGAGGTTAATCTTTACGGGCCACTACAGTAGCCATGAAGGCCTGCCTGACCACAAGAAGACTTTTCATTGACACTATACGGAGTATGTAAGGCTGTCTGCAGTAATGCAGGCACATGTTGCACAATGCAAGTGAAGGACAAAATCAAAGATGCAATGTTTTGACTTCGCAAATAGATTTGAACCTTTGATTATAAACAATCTTGCCTTGTAAACTGCAAAGCAACACAAGATAGAGAGAACAGAAAAGAAATTTATTGCATTGCTGTTTTTGGCTCTAAATTGCAGCTGAAATACATGTAGGAAGTAAATGTAATGTACCGTAAAACTTTATTTAAACACGGAAAATCATCAGTTAAACTAAAAGTAAAAAACTTAAACTCATTACAACTGTTTTACATGATTGCCGTGTGGGAATCCGATATCTCAGATACCTTCTTAATACCCCTTTTAAACTGCCCAATAGAATCAATGCTTTTTAAATCCTGGGGCAAGTTATTCCACAAGCAAGCCCCACTATAACAAATGCTTTGTTTCAAGTAATTAGTATTTGGCTTGGGCAACAAAAGTTTACCTTCAAGATTTCTTAAGTTATAATCATTAACATGGCATTGAGTGAAAAGACATTGAAGATATTCTAGGGCAAGTTCATTCCATGTTTTATACATAATTAAAGCTTTCTGTTTTTTTTTACGATGAAGAGGCAGTTTCTCCCACTTAAGCGTCACTAGAAGGAGGTTGGAGCTCGTATCAAGTGTTTCGGTAAAGGTTAAGCTTATGTTAACTTCTTTGTCACTCGAAACAAGTGTAGTTGCCTTCAGAACTGTGTTGGATGAACTTTTGTGTGTTCTTTCTTGCCCTGAATTTGATATCCTTCCAGTTTTTTCTGGAATCTTTCTTCTTTGCTTTCTTGTTTGCTTTTCGGCAACATTTGCCACGAAAATTCCCACAAAATTTGACTCAAATTATCAGAAGCCCTGTCTGTTAATCAATTAGCTTTCCAACGATCGATTTCAATTAATTTGCTACGTCCTGCTTAAGGTTACTATGCACCTTGGGACCGGCCATTTTCGCGAAATTTGGATTTTTATGCTAATCAATAGGTCTAAGCGTGATCTTTCATCTAAAAAAAAAAATCAAAAAAATATTTTTTTAGCGGCGGAGAAAATGCGATTTTTCGTTTGGGGGCGGCGTTTGTTTACGAATTGAGGGTTTTGTCTTTTCGCTATTTTCTCGAGTTGAATTTTTCGCTAGATAGGGTGACTTTCAAAAGCTGCAACTCAAGTGCAATTTGTTCAATTGCCGCCAAATTTGGAGAAAAGTTAGTTTAATATATAAACAACAAAAACGTGTCTGCGTATTTTTAATTTCCCAAAACTTTTTTGTTGAGAGCCATTTTTGTACGATAACTTCGATTAATTTTTGCTCTGTTTTGAAAAGGCGCTGTAACTTTTTAATGCAAACGAATTTGACAAAACGCAGACACGGTTTTTTAGGTCTTGGGGTCCGAAAACCGGAAAACAAACCAATTAAGCAAAATATTAAATTCGCTTTGAGTTGAAGCTGTCAGAAGCCGAATCACGCGCTTGCGTTCAGACTTCGCGGAAAAATCGGCATTTCAGAATATTACAAAATGGATAGGATATTTAAAAAGCCAGCTCTATAAGCTTTAATTTGATATAGGGTTTTAGATATCTGCGATGTAACCCGCGCGCGCTACATCGCTTCGACGCGAAACACCCCTGAAGGTGCATAGTAACCTTAATTTAGAGCAAAAGAAAGACTGCATGCAGTGTACGCTTTGGTTCACACCAGCGACATATTAAAGGCTAAATGACAAGGTCACGCAAATACAAAAGAGACCTCACATCAATGTTTTATGTCACCATTGAACAACACAACATAACAACATAGCAGGAACATATAACTACATAAGGAAAAAACTGATCTGTTCTTTGCGTTATGTCGATGTTGTTATGCCATTATGTTGCTAGTGTGAACCAGGCTTAAGCTTGCACTGCATGACACTGCAAATCAGAAATAATAAGTATGCATGTAAATTTTAAGCTTTCCATTGACAATACATCTCAAGAACATCATCCAACAAGATTGATCCTGCACTGGTACAGTAACATAAACACAGGTCATGTTTTGGTTATGCACCTATGAATGTCTTGCCCCAATGGGGGGTGTGGGCATATACAGGCTTTTGACAACAAAATGTTGCCTGTGTCAGGGGAAATTAGAATTTTTTTGACCAGTGTATCCCCAAGGGTCGGGATTTTTGACATCCTTGATTGAGGTAGACTAGGCCTGAAATCAAACTCGCATTGCCAGCAAGGCTAATGAGGGAGCTGGAGGGCGACACCAAAAGAAAGTAAGAATCTTCAAACTATCCATGCAGAAACAAGCCATCTGCCTTATAGCGGAGCTCCAGCAGCCTGAGGGGCCACAAAGCCCATAACCATAGGAGAAGGACAATCGTGCATAGAAATAGGAGAACCATGCATTCAAGTTTTCATGGTCGACTTGGCCAGTGGCATGGATGACAAAGTCGCACAAAATGGCTGTCATTGGGGTAGCCATGCCTTGTCAATACCATGTCAGCTTACATCTTTGGTATTGGACATCCATGTTATCGTCAATTGACAGCTGTCAAATCAAGGTATCAGGGCTTGAAATTAATTCAGGTCGATATTTTGCAACCAGCTTAGAAAATTTAGCTATGATTTTGCACATAAGCTATGATTTTGTTATTGCAAGCTTTTCTGTTAATTAAATGGAAAAACATGATGCATGATCGAATTAAACGATCGTGAATTGAATCATGTGTCGACATCTTCATTGATCACTGTACAGTACACTATTTAGTAGATTCTCAAACTAAATTACACTCATAGCTGTTGTGGTTTAAATTTATCCCTGGTTTAAAATTTTTTAATTAAGTTTGATATTGATTTCCCTTTGTTTCAGATTATGCTAATCAACATGAGACAAAGGGAAATAAAAATCAAAGTGGTTTAAAAAATTTTAAACCAAGAATAAATTAGTGAATATTAGTGAATAAATTAGTGAATATTGTAATTTGTAATTGTACAGTACTCTGGGTAGCATGCCGTAAATGTAAGTTCGTCCTTTTTGTAAGTAGCATACTTTGAGCTGTTTGTATGTAATGTGTAGATTGTAATATGTTAATACGTACTCTGTAGATTGTTTTTTTTATTTTCGTAACTGCAGTGGAGTTTTATTATATTTGCTCTATGTTTTTGAGCCAATAAAAATTAAAAAAAAATTAAACCACAACATAGCCAAGTTGGAAGAGGGCCGACTACAAGGAAAGAAACAATCTTGGACATCTCTGGTCTAAACTCAACACAAGTAATAATCTTTCCCTTTCGACACACTTTACCTTTGCAGGCGTTTTGTTAAGCTTAAGCTGTATCTTAAAATACGGGGTAGTATAATTGAACAAAAGTAGTCAGAGTATTGTTATGAAATGTTTGAATCTTTGGCAAGGACAAGCGTGAGATGAACTAAACTCACAAACCCCCACGTCCGCCATGCTTGTTGTTTTTTCAGCTTAATGTGTTAGCAATGCAGAAAATTTACAGTAATTATTGATGTCAACTCCGGACGGTCCCATGTCCTGAATATTGCAACGTAACAGTTCTACTGTTCGCAGCAATGTTGTAGCAATGTTGTTTTTGCAAGGGACCTAACTTTAGACTACTAGGGGAAAATTGCAGAGTACAATTTTTATTTGTCCGGCCAGAAACGACGTGTGACCGAGCTAAAACTTACTTGGCCAGTTATTGTGACTGGCGACTCTTCGGAAATTATTTTCAGCCCTGTATACTGAGATTTTTTAACCTCCGGTGATTAATCATAGACCTGCATATCAGCATAACGGCCTGTACTCCCTAGATTTTGTTTTGTTTTGTTCAATGTCACCTCAAACCTTCGTCATATGAAAAATGGAACACCTGTTGTTTTAGAAGAGATAAAAATGCCCTCGACAGCTTCCATTTTCGGAAAGGCAACAACAGTTAGCAAAATCGCAAACAATGATAATTAGTTCGTTAAAAAAGATTTAGAACTCATCGAGGTAACATGTTTTTTTGAAGTTGACCACTGACCAGGGTTTTTTTTATTTTATTGATCGTGGTCTCAGGTCCAAATTTTTTTCTTCTAGCAGCATTTTTTAATTCTTTTATGGTCATTCTCAGCGGAAATTCTGCAATTGGAGTTGACATTTTTAATTATTAATATTTATTCCAGAGAAATTATTTAGAACCAGCAAATATCTGGAGCTCCGCCTTTGGGCTTGGCTAAATCTATATATTATATACAACTTACTTCATGGTTGGTGAGCGCATACGACTTTTTTTCACGAGTTGTGAAGAATTGCAAGTGAACGAGTGAGTACAGTGAACAAGTGAGTTTGCGATTCTTCACAAAAAGTGAACAAAAAATCAAACAAGCAAACTAACCGTGAAGTAATTTCTTTATTATGTGAGTACTGAGCTATTACAAAATGTTTATAACTTTGAATCTCAGTCAAATGACCACAAACTCAATATTGCCTTTATTTAGACACACTCAGGGCAATGTTGTTTCACTAGTGAAAAATATTGTATGCCCAATCACATTGTTTCTAGTCTTTGGCATAGTTTTTATTTGACAGCTTTGTTAAGAGTAAAACTCAGTACTCATATAATAAGTAATAATTATATAAATGCAATATAGATGTTGACCAGTTCTTTATTTTGCACGACAATGTTTTTTGTCAGATCCACTTTGCTTTTAGTCCCCGATTTGCTTGATCAGTCAAGTGTGTGTTTATCTATTTAAAACTATTATGGCAAGGTTCTTGTGCAGTTTAAAGAGGGAGGTGAATAGGTTCACGGATCAACGGATTTAGCCTTAAAAAGTACACGGATTGCGGATTTCAGCGAAAAATTTAGCGCATTCGCAGATTTCGATAATGCAGTGGATCACGGATTAGCTGATAATTTTAGCTTGGATTCCGGACTCTTCATGCCATGAAGTTCGTATCGTGGCCTTGGCGTGCCTTTAGTCCTGGTCTCAATGTTCTCGTTTTGTCCATTTTCTGTTTGCACGAGACCCAAAGCACGGCTTTACATTAGAACTGCCACAAAAAAGGCAATGAAACTAAACCTCTTGAAAATTTTTCACCGAAAACAACATCTACTGTCCTTTCAGTGAAACTATGACACAGAAAGTTTTCAAGGAATGTGGATGCAGATTTGAATGAAAATAGTTGTGGATTGGTGGATTTGGCAAAAAATAGCACGGATTGGCGGATTCGCGTACTCCTATTCACCCCCCTCTTTAAAGAGAGTATCTATTGTTTAGGGATATTTGACATGTTCATACAGCTCTCGAGTGAGGATTATTGACACCCAAACATGGAAAATGTTGTTAAGAAAAAAGATGGTGATTGTACATTTTACATATTTTGCGTTTTTCATGTTTTTGTACATTTTACCACAAATTATACCTTGCGAACCGAACAAAGCCCACTGGTTTGACTGACTTGAATGCTCTTTTGGGGTTGTCACGCGCAAAGCATTATAGGTAAATGTACCAGTCGCCATCTTTTTCCTTACGGTGGATTGCCCCTAGGTATGCCGGCACTCCCCCCATTGGGGCAAGACATTGATAGGTGCATTATTTTTCCTGTCACAACAAGCCAAGGATGGATCTTTTACACAACTGCTTAGTTTTATTTCACCTATTCCCGTTTAATGTAAACCGGCCGATGAATTGAATAAAATTCTCGCCAAGTCGCAAGCGGACCGTATTGTACTCAAGCCCATATCGATCGAAGTTTTCAGTGTCACGAATTCGTGAAAGATTTGGAGAGCCACGCTATGAAAAGCTCAAGACCTTTTCTTTTATATTCAAGTTTAAAAAGATACAATCTGAAAACGCTGAACAGAAAATCAAATGTAATGGTTACGTGCGCATCAATAATATCATTTATAAATATGCCGAAGATCGTCGTCTTTGCAGTATCCACGGTGTTCCAATGAAAGAAATTTAACAAAACTTCATTTAAGCTTACTTACCACTTTTAGCTGTTGAGATACTTCCCACAGTTGAAATGAAAATAAAAGTATGTAGGTATCCCAAATCCCGCATTGTAAGTAAAGGACGTTCATACACTTCCTAACAGCTCTTTCTAACAACTTTCCATGTCCTTGAGCAGCCCTTCCGGTAGGTTCATTCTCGTTCATTCCCAGTTCCTTTCCAACAACAACTTTCCGCTGGCCAATATGGCGGGTGATGGCGCGAATCAATCGAGATGTATATTTTAAGAGGGTTTTATACAGGCAACATAGGTAACCACAATTACAAACAATGCTGCAAGGGGAAACCATAAGGAAAAAATGTGCAAAGCGAGCCACCGAGAAAATACTGAAAATTACATCGGGCACGCCACCATAAAACACTATGCAAAAAACGGTAGACTGATCCCCACGGCGAAGAGAAGAAATTAAAACAGAAATAAAATCACATAAAAACAAGTACAATATATAAAATATCTTGTATAGGACTTGTAGGTTTAATTTTCGAGGTCTTAGATCTTGGGTCTTAGGTTTCGAGACACCCGGACTTGTTCCTTGGCTCCAAAGTTCCCGTCTCCCTTGTGTCAAACCGAATTAATTAAGCTACTTTCAGGTTTCCCCTGTTTGATCTCGATAACCTAGTCCCCGCTTTTTGATATCTATACCAAACTGGTATAATTAAGTAATAAACTCAACGAAAGTGCTGGCAATTTTTCTAGGGTTCTGCCCCTGGATCCATATAAAACCACTACGTTTGCTTTTAGTCCTCTTGCATTTTTGTCAACCCATTGATCTCAACTATTCACAACTAGTTTCGATATATTTTGATATATTTTGATTATTTCACAAATAAAGTCACTACACCCCCGCTGGTGGCTTAGACACGGTGACGACTCAAATACATGCATCACGTCGATAGAGCTTGACTTTTTTCATCGTCATCTTTGGAACCGGCCAATATTTAGTGGAAGGGGGGGGGGGAGGGTCACTTTTGTAAGCTCTACCTTTTGAACGTAACACAACAATATTTGCTAAGACAATAAAAATTCATTATGTGTGAAACAAATACATGCCAGAAATACTATAAAACTATATTAAAACTTGGATAATTTCGCTAAAGATTGCCATATGAAATCACTCATAATATGGCACATTCTTGAACTCTAATTTTTCCTATAATTTACTTATAATTACGTTTATTGTCGAGACTAAAGCTTTTACTATTCCACTGTAAAGATATTTTTGCCCTTGTTGTTTAAGAAGGCGTTACTATCGAGAAAAAATCAAATTGTACAATAGAAAGCACTTATTATAAACTAAATCATTAACTAGGAAAACGAAGCAATCTAACAAAACCATCAGAGAGGCAATGTAAACTAATACACAGCTGACTTAAACATTCATCATGTCATGTGGTCGATTCCTCAGTGTTCAAAAGGTCATAAGTTCTGAGCCAGCAAAACCGAAATTGAAAACGGCTGCGAAGGAGACTACAATGTTATAAGAAAAGAGTTCAAAAACTTTACTTCTATAACGACTTTCCTAAACCTTTTTTGATCGAGATAACCCTAGTCCGATAGATAAGGCATGAAGAATGTCGAGGAATTCTCCCAGTAGGGACCAT
Organism: Blastomussa wellsi; assembly: GCA_947652115.1. NCBI lineage: Eukaryota > Metazoa > Cnidaria > Anthozoa > Scleractinia > Plerogyridae > Blastomussa > Blastomussa wellsi. The sequence goes on from OX393573.1 coordinate 8,073,582, forward strand.
AATCGTCATCTGACGAATCGATCTCCTGCACAGGTGCTGCACTGCAGTCATCTCCTTCGCATCTCCCGTCACCATCACCATCATCATAATCAAGTTCATCATCATCATCATCCCTGTGGTTGTCGCCGTGGTAGCTATTAGTAGCAGCGTTGCGCCATTGCTACCCATACCAAGTATGTCTGACAGGTAGTTCTTTGCATCGCTGCTACGCTGAGATGAATTAGTTTGGCATTCCGATAACTGTAACCATTTTTTCTCTTTTATTGAGTTTTAAGACGAGCTCTTTGTTTATTTGACTTTTTTCACAAATGGATTCTCCCAGGAAAATAGAACGTGGAACGTGTCTATTTTCCTCAAAGCTCCAAAGTCAACTTTAAAGATATTCGAGGCTTTCTTTCCAAGCTCAGTTAGTTTTGATCATCTTGTGTTTGCCAGCTTCGTTTCTAACTCAAGCATCTCAGAAATGATATCTTCGTCAAACTTATGTGCGGTTTTTCGCCCATCTTTAATTTTTCCGCTCGCAAGAATTGCAGATTGGAGATCGCCTTTCACTTTTTTCTCAATTTCTTGCGCAGATTTTTCAGATCTATTCGACTCAAGTTCATTGTTATAATGCTGTAATGTCTGGCTTTCACTAAGTAGGTAACCAACTGCGGAAGGATTTTTTTTTTGTTTTCCAGTTGCTGTGTTTTGATTTTCAGCTTCTCCACTTCCAGGCGGATTGTGTTCTGGCGCCTTGCCTGCTTGTAAAACTCTTCAGAAAAATTAATTTTTGATAAAGCCAAGAACCAAGACATTTTCAGCATAAAATGATTCATACACTTGGTTGTAGAGGACGTTCACACAAGGGCCTTGTCTCTCCGTATTTTTGGCTCAGATGAACTTGTGTCTGTGCCGATCTCTTGGTCGATCACAAGAAAGAGAAACGCGAAGAACCAAGAAATTAAAAAGGCTTCAAAAGGAAGAAAAAAGCATAGTCATAGGATGACTATGATTGGGCACTTACTATCAGGAAGGGAAGCTGAGAAAATTGAAAGTCTCCTCTCTTGATCTTTACTTTTAATTCAAAATTTAAATATCAAGGAAAACATTGGTCCTTTAGTATTAGTTTGGATTGGGGAGGGTCACAAATTTTTTTGACTGAGTTAGGGGAGGTCAGATATTTTGAAACGTTTATTGGGGAGGGCCTTAACTTCTTGATCGTCTTTTGTCTCAGTCTAGGCCCTACCCCGCTAAATGATGACTGGTCCCTTAATGCGGTCAACCAGAAGGTGATAAGCTTCTGGGTCAACCCCATAGGCGTACGAACCGGCGTACAAAATTTTCGACAGTTTTCGGGCAAACACAGTTGCAATCATTAGGCGGTTGTACACCAGTTTATGCTAACACATTCAGAAGTTTGTAATTTACTCGGGAATGGAGGTTTCAGCCTCCTCCCCCAAAGTCCAAGGTTGCCCGTACGCCTATGGTCAACCCAAACATCCAGTTTACAGTAGAGCGCGGTAAACCGACGATCGCGTTCCTGAATACCAATGTATCCAGTCTCCCCAATGGTGGGTTGAGGTGTAAGTCTACCGAAACGCCACTCATTCAAACAAGTACTTTGGCATTTGATTGACACCACCCTCCCCGTGCAGCACAAAAGATCTGTCGTCAGCACGTTGATGCACCGCGCGGACACCATCCCTTCTAGCAAGGCCCTGAAAACAGGAGACATACCAGGTTCAGGGCAGCTTTCAGGCTACAGATCAATGGATATTCTACCAAATTCATTCAAGATGCTGTCCAAACAAGGTCCCTCAAAACCACCATCCCGATACTGCTGGCCCTTACCCAATGTGCAAGGGGCAGACGGGAAACGCTTGCTTCTGCTTGCAAAAACCGAAAGATCGTCCAGCGGAAGAAAAAATAACAGTAACGAAACTGGGCTTCGTAAGCAGTATAACATGATCCGGCGCGTGCCGCAAGTAAAAAGTCGGCGATCCGACAACACACTGGCCTGTTCCAGGCGTTCGGTCAGTGGGGGAACGGCCCGAAAGGAAACGGCAAGGAAAAGGAGCAAAAGAAAGCGTTCTCTCGCTCCCTCACCCCCAACCCCTCCTTCTGCCTATTTTTTTCGCTCGCCGTTTTCTCTCGCGCCGTTTCACACTAATCGAACGCATGGAACAGGCTAACATGTACACACGCACCACATCCACCAAGGCTTTTCTGGAGTATTTACATTCAAACATTGACAAAATTCTGTCAACGAAAAAAGGGGTGGTCATTGTGCCGCTGTTATTTAAAGGAGCACTTTCATAGGTTCTTCCGGCTGTTTTAGAGTTAGTTGTGCCAAAATCATTGTCTTGTGCCTGTTATCCTGCTGAACAAAATGCTCCTGCAGAATTATCAAGAATTCTAATGAGCTTTTAGCAGGGAGAGCGAACCATAACATGTTTTGCGATTTTCTTTTCATGGCATAGCTTAAAAACTTGGTCCTCGGTCATCCGTAACAGCGCACAAGAATTACAGTGAGGACACTCGAACCTGGCATACATTTTTTATCATTGTCCAACGACGGCTGTTAATTCATATAGACAAAAGCCGGGATAACCATTTTAGCCCCTCAAAAACGTTAACCCTTTCAATTTTTTTTTTTGGGGGGGGGGGGGGGTGGGGGGCTCCCCAGTCCTAGCCTCCCATGCAGGCGTTATTAGGCGATTGCGTTACACTTTTCCACTAACGCCTGCTTCACCGAGAGCAACATTCCTTTCCACCGATTAGCCAATCAGATTTTACCTACTAAAATCCGGAAAGCTGACCTTCACCTTGACCGCACGACGCCTTTCACGCCGCGAGACACGTGATGAAATCAAACGTGCCAGACCAGACACGATTGTTCTTGCTCCAAGTCAGAGATATCTCTAGTAAATTCGTTTCAGATGAAAGCAAGTTCTAAATTTGCAAATGGATACGTACTTACTAAAGGGAGGAGAGATACATTCGTTAATTTATCGACTGGCTACATTAAGTCGCTTTACATATTCTTCTCCACAGCCCCGCAAAAAGACGTACAGTCCAGAAACGAATTATGGGTTTACCTCGGTGTAAAAACCTGTGACTTTTTTCTTTGTTTTTGATCCATTGTTTATTGTGCCGAGCCCCCCCCCCCCCCCCCCCACCTCCCCGGAGCCTTAGTGGGAAAAGTGGAAAATCTTTCGGGCCCCACATAGGCTGATTGTTTCGGCCTGAACACGTCCGTGAAACATTGTTTAAGAAACAATAAGACTCAAGCCTGACAATGATATTTTTTTCTCGAAAATTAACATTTCTTTGCATATTAATAAGACAATGCATTCTTTGTTTGAGAAAATGGTTTTCACTGAGAGGAATAAGTGGAGAGATTTTAATTAGGATCGCGGAGCACTTGAATGGTTTTCCTTTGGTTTGAATGGTTTTCCTATGGGTTTACCTCGGTGTAAAAACCTGTGACTTCCATTGTTTTTCTGTGCTGTATTGTTTGGAGGGTCTTTGTTGTCTTGTTCGTTCTTTGTTTTACGTCACTCGTGAGTTTCATAGGTTTTTACACCTAAGATGAGCGAGTAAAACAATGGGAAAGGCACCGTCGCCGAGCCCCCCCCCCCCCCCCACCTCCCCGGAGCCTTAGTGGGAAAAGTGGAAAATCTTTCGGGCCCCACATAGGCGTTAGAAAGAAGTCTGGATCCACCACTGTATAGTCTTTAACAACAAAACTAGGGCCACTTGTAAGCTCTTTACAGTGAGAACACTCGAACCGTGATTTTTACATTTTTTACCATTATCCAATGTTAGCCATTAAAATAAAAGCAGAAGAATTAGCTTTAGGCTTTTACCCCTCTTTTACAAAACTTAACAGCAACTTTTTTTAAAATGTGATAAATTATAATCCCTCAACGGGCAAAAAAATTCATGCGAGCCAAAAATCCCCGATCCCATCACTTTTGTAATGTGTCTAATGTCCTTCCCTTGGCCTGTCTGGCAAGGGAAGGGGAACATCAATTCCCTTTCCCATCCCCTTTCGACACCTGCCACTCAGACTAGATTTGATATCTGTTCAGGTTAGAGGTAAATTGTCCAGGAGTATTAATAGCTTAAGACGCGACAATCATTTATATTTATAGTCCTCATAACACCACATAAACTGCCCACAAAACTGAAAGATTTGCGACACCAAATATGGTTTAACCGTATAATTTGGTTTTATCAACTGGGTTGATAATGTCAATTGGCCACCGTAAAGAGATTCAAGAGCTGACGTTTCGAGCGTTAGCCCTTGCGGTTTAACCGTGTTAATTGTTTATCATGTTTATTTTTACCTTGACACAAACATTGAACTGACTGCTTATATTATTACTCAGACTTCAGACTACTCAGTCAAATAACTATTCTAGAGAATTCCTTCTACTTTCTTGCTGATTTTCACTGTTGAGAGAACCTAGTGAGAGTTAACAAACGAAACAGAAAAGCAGCTTCCCTTACACGAGATTGAAACACTTTCATCAGCTAATTTTAAAGCTATTAACAGTTTCAACATGGCGACCTTATGATCAAAGTTCAGGGAGGCTGACTGTTTCGGCCTGAACACGTCCGTGAAACATTGTTTAAGAAACAATAAGACTCAAGCCTGACAATGATATTTTTTCTCGAAAATTAACATTTCTTTGCATATTAATAAGACAATGCATTCTTTGTTTGGGAAAATGGTTTTCACTGAGAGGAATAAGTGGAGAGATTTTAATTAGGATCGATCGCGGAGTACTTGAATGGTTTTCCTTTTAACGCTTTTCGGACTTAACTTCTTGAACTAGCAGAGACTCTTTTTTCCATTTAAAATTTTTCAAAAGAGAGCCTTAATAGATAATAATTGGTCTGAACTAGATTTTAAAACAAAAAGAAAACAAGAAAACGTCAGTCTTGCTCTTAATATTAAACCAAACAGCAATATCACGGTTCGGCAACTTTTTTCTTTTTGTCATTTTCATAAATTCATATAACTTCACCTGTTTGGTTGGCAGCAAATCAACAAAACGCGAATTAAGCTTCTGTTACAAATTTCAACCATCTGAAAAGCCGTGTAAAGAGCGTTGCAAACCATGAACATTCAGCCAATGTGATCAATTTGATGATTCTCCTTTGCGCCAATCATACAGTTACACCTTCTCCGGCTCGAGCAGCACGTGTTCAGTTCACAGCGATCCGGGCTTGTTATGCTAATTGGCTTGTTGATAATCTTTCTTACTCAAGCTGTCAACTCCCTTCTGTTACTGAGTTTTTACCTTTTAAAACCATGAAACTCTATTTAAGATTATTTCTTTTAATCTTGTTTTATGTTTTTACTATTAACGAGTGTTCGGCAACAGTGCTTTCGGCGCGATGCAAGAGTCGTTGCTTGGCGAAGGTGAGTAATCAAATTATCGATTGAAAGTTTAGAACCTGTCCCTGAATACTTTGACAGGTTGTGATCGGGTATCAATATTGCTCGTACCTTACTAATTTGCGGGTAATTTGTAATTGTTTAAAACTTTACAAAATCTCGCTAAACATTTTCTTGTTTCATATTTTCTCTTTTGCATGACCCGCTTTTCGCGCGTCGACCATATGCATCACGTACTGTGGAAATTACTCGGCAGGAGATCGAAAGAAATAGAAATGTAAGTTAGCTCTTACAATACTGGGTTCACATATTTAAGCGAGCAACTGGCCTCTTAACGTAAAATGTAATATATAATAATAATATTATTGTAACTACATAAAGTTCAGGAACATTCAGATTTGTTGCGAGATCAATGCAGCAAATGACTTTCCACAACGAAAAAATTTGCACCTTTGTGTCAAGTTTGCAACAAGGGATAACTTAGAAAAGGGGAACGCACAGTAGAAAGGTGAAACGATCAACAAAGGTATCACAGAAAGTTTTGGACTGGTCAGCATATTTGGATGACTTGAAAAGCAGTGTTTGTTTGTCAACGAGCTCAGTTTTGCATACAAAGTAATCCTTTGCATTCCAACTCAACGCAGTAAAAGAAAAGTAGTTTTACGCTTCCATTCTGACCTATGAAGACTAGTGTTATATTTCAGCACCTTATTGAATTGGACTATGAAGTATTTAAAATCTTTTCATGGCACTCATTCCTGTCGCGGAACCAGGCGGCACGTCTTTGTCATGCAGATATTTTGATCATTTTATAGATGCTTTCGTTTTGTTTTCTTTTTCTTCTTCCATTGAAACATTTCTAACCACAGTTCCAGTTTCGTTGGTAGACCCTTTAAAAGCTGAATTGTGAGCTGAAAAGATGAGATGAGAAGTGACAAGACGATTATCTTGCACGTTGTAAAATGCAATATTGGACGGTTCATAATTTTTAATGAGCAATCGAATAGTTGTCAAGATAATTAATTTTTGTAAAATGGATAATCGTCGAAGTTCCAGCGCTATTTGATTTCGTATTTTGCGGCAAATCGATCGGAAAGTTTTGAGAAAATAATAGAAAAAATATATCTAAATAAATATATCTAATTCGTTTGACACAGCGCCATCCAAGTTCCAAAAAGCGCCATATTATATAATTACGTTTCAAAATAACATAAATCTAACGCCGTACAAATTGGCATCACCGAAGACACCAATCTTAATAATATTTTAGTCGCAGAATACATCCTCTACAGTACTGCTATTCGATTGGTAGTTCGAGAGTGGAAACTGTTTTGTAATTTAATTGCCCGCTGAGAGATGTGGAGTTTCATTTCCTGATGCTTCGGATCTTCCAGGTATCCAGCCGCTCAATTTCTCGAGTGGTTTACGCTGCTAAAGAACCCTTGATGTAGTTAGCATACTTTTCCAAATCAAGGTTTCACGTGTATGCATACGAAAGATTCAACATCTGATTGTCTCTTAATTATTGGATCTGTTGAAAATGTTGGTCCATAAAATAGCTTGAATATCTTTTCCGTTTTTAACTTCGCCTTTGGTATGTGAGCGCGTCTACGTGTCTCTGACGGACATTGCCCGACTCAAACGTCTTTTTATGATTGGATTTTATAAGTTCCATCAAACTTCTTTATTTAACAGTCACCTGCTCAGGAAATGGCCAACTAACTGAAATATAGAGGTGTCCATAAATATAGTGTGCAATGTCAAACATTTAACTAGAATGTGATAGTTATTAATCACATGATCTACAGTACATTCCACCAATCATAGCGGTATTCATAAATCATTTTAACTGGAATGTGACATTGATCACATGATGTGCATTCCACTAATCACAACAGCAGAAATGCCAAATGTAATGAAAACATTCTAATGCAAGTGGTTGTACCAGCTTACAGGGCCCTAGTCAGCCTCCGCCATTTTCGATGCCATTGAAATTATGGAAATTGTATGGTGAAGTGCAATCTTGTTGCATTGCTGCAAGTTATGTTACTGAAAGTGTTTAAATAGACCAATTTTGATATTTTAAAATTCAGCCTAAAACAGTGTACCTTAGCACAAGGCTCCGGGGTATAAATTATAGAGTTTGTGGGATTTATTCCCAGGAGCCTCGCAGTGATGTGCATTATTTTAGGGTGAATATTAAAATATCGAAATTGGTCTATTAGCTTTGGCAAGTTTATCAGTAATCTCTTTCGTTTCAACATGCCCAGCATAACATATAATACTGAAACTTTGACATGTAAACAATAACAAAGGCGTGGCTGACTAGGGCCCTGTAATAGTGAGGGTGGTCACTTTAGAGACCCGACTTTCAGAAAATATAAGGGGCGTCATTCCCAGGGAATTTGAGCGACCAAGGGTAAATAAAGTTACAACTACTACCACCACCACTTATTAGAAGGTAAACCCCTTATTAACAGAGGGATGTTTTGACAGTAAAAAAACCTTAGTTTCTTCTAGAATTTATCACACTTTAGTCATATTGTAGCACCAAGCAGTAGCCTGTATGACAGGGATACAAAGGGGAATGGGAGGGAAGGCAAAAATGCTTAAGGGATCAACTTTTTGCAACACACCTACTAATTTTCTAGTAATCCAATGGCCGTTATTGCAGTTCTCGGCGGCTTGACACACAAACGAGGCTAGCGGGTCATTGTCATTTTTAGCTTTATATATTAAATATTTTTATTATTGTAATTATTAATTGTCACTGAAAAGCCCTCTTAGGGAGTGTCAATAAAGTTTGTATTGTATTGTATTGTGCATTGTGTTGTCTCATGTGTTAAAGTGCCTATAACCCCCCAAATTTTTTTCGGTTCAAAGAAATATTGGCATTTCCCTGATCATAATGCCGACAAAAGTTTTGCTTTCGGTTGAAACCGCGAATTTTTATGAATTTCCAAAGTCGTGAAAAATCGCTCTTTTGAAAAGCATGACCGAGTCAAAGAATCGGTCAAAAGGATCTTGGTCCAGCACATTTTGTGACATCATTCCAGGCCATTGATCGCAAGCGTATCGCTCGTCTTGTGTTGAGTTGTTGTGGCAGACATTCGAACTTTGCAGAATGGCCAGGCAAATAGTCAAGCCAAGTCACTGTATTATATTTTTCTTCAAACATTTAGAGCGATTCGGTTTATAATTTAGCTGTTTATGCAAAGTAAGCCGGTGTGAAGGTCATTACCTGTAAAACTACGCCACACCAACTAGCATCTATAAGGGCTCACAAGTTTAGAATGTTTTAGAAATTTGTTGATAATCTTCCCCTACATCATTCTTTGTATTATATTTTTTACTGCAAGTTGTAAGGAATTCTTTATGCCAATAGTAAGTCTTTGAACGGGAGGTTGCGTGACATTTCTGTGCGCGTTGAGCTCAGTAAAAGGGACACACAGATGCACAGACTGAGTAAATGCTCAGCAAATTAGTTGGAATAAAATCATCAGCACTTACAATCGCGTAATACACATGTACATCTAAATAAACGTATAAAAATTACTTATTGACATTGTACAAAAATTCTGCACTATCCATCCAGATCTACTCATCTGGGTCCATCTGCTTTCTTGTTCAAAACTGTCGCCAATGGCCTGGAATGACATCACCCGCTCCAGACTCCTCTTAACTTGGTCGTGTGTCAAATAAGTCTGTCTTAAAAATTCATAAAAAATTGCTGTTTTCACTAAAAGTAAAAATTTTTGCGGCATTTTGCTCCATGTAATGCAAAGATTTAAGTTGGCCAAAATTTTTTTTTGGGGTTATGGGCACTTTAAACCATTTGCCCCATTCACATGCTGTCTTTACAAGAGAATATATTATCACAGGCTCAACTGCAATAACTAAACAGCCATTAAATATACTTTAAACAAACTAGCAATACAGAGGATAGGGTGTGCCTCTTCATTACACAGGAATGCGTGTGATGGTAAATGTTCCGCTTGGTGAATACCGGTAAATGACAAAGATGAATTGTTCATTTTCTCACAAGGTGGGACAATGAAGTCCAGAACTGGGCTAGACCTCAACACAGCTGATCCTAACAATAACCAGTATGCATGACACCAATATCGGTACCTGGAGGTCATGGGTTTAAATCCTGTCAGGGACTCAGAATTTTTCTTTGTCCCATGCTTGTGGCAAAATGAAAAATTCATCATTATCACAGGAATGTTTTCGGGAAGTGTTACCCTGTGATGGGCATTTTATGGCCAATGACGAGGGCAAGAAGGCAGGGTTAATGGGAGAGGGGGAATTCCTTTCCCCTCGCTTTTCGAAGCCTACTATGCAGTTTAACCAAGCAGCTAACACATATATCAAATACCAAAGAAAGTTCCAATTGCATGATTGTGTACAAGTCACACTGCACTTGCCGTCTGTCCTTGTTCCATATAGTTATGTTTTATTTATTTTTTTATTTAGATCTCTGCCGTCCATGAATGTATCTCTCAAGAATGTTCAGCAGTAAGTTAAAAAGTCTTATCAAAAAGAAATGTTTTCTATGTCTTGAATTTGAGAAAAATTGACCTGTTAATTAACATTAGAATGGAGACTGCTTGAACACTGTATTGATTGCTGATTTTCTATTGTTATACAACCATTTCACTTTGTGCATCAGTAATAATGTTGTTCTCTTACTCCAGGAAAAACCAAACCACAGTTTTCTATTCCCTTAGTAATGTGGATATCCAGCAATTAGATGGATCGCATAATATTTTTGACTAGAATAGACCCTATTAGCTATATATATGTATGTAAATTACCATTAACCGTTTCAGATCATGTGATTTGTGCAGGTGCTAGCCTGAAGGCTGTTCAGGCCTGACAGAAACATGATAGCACTGGTTTTTGGGGGTGCATGTGGGGGAGGGTCTTTCCTTTCACACAGCAAATAAATTCATGTGTTAAACCTGTGGTAACCAAAAAAAATGTGAAATGTTTTTCTTCAGTGTATGAAACCATGTCAAGAGAAAAAGAAGGCATTCCTGGGATGCACAGTTTTATGTGTAAGTACATTGTTTTGGTTCCTTAAACAAATTTGACTGTCTGTGCATGTGATCAGGTCAAAGTTTCTTTTGGATGATAACTGGTGGAGGTGTAACAAAGTTCACTCCATAGAAACTGATACATGTAGTTAAAACAGTGGCCCACCAATTACAGAAATTTTGGAGCACTCGCCATCTGGGCAAGTGGTCAACGTTCAAGCTGCACTTGCCAAGATATTTTTTCACTCGCCCAGCCTCTCCACACACAATAAAAACAGAACAAATTGATGAGGCACAGCTGGGATGAATCATGATAAAAAGGTAAAATGTTGTCTGGCCACTTTCTTTTGTAAACATGTTGTAGATAATCAATCAATCAGAACAGGTCTGAAAACAAAATAATGTCACAATGGAAAGATTTCCTCAACCCCATAGACAGACAAAATATTTGGAAATCACATGTTAAATTACCTTGATGAATAATCATCTGTCCCTTTTCATTCCATTTGCACTAGAAAACTGCTAAATGTAAGCTTTTGTCCATGACAGCAGGTAACAGTCACCACAAACATGATCACAAAATCACAAACACAATCACTTTAATTTTACGGACGAGTAGTTAGAAATAACGAAAACAAGATATTCACGGGTTCCTGAAATCATGACATCATTTTCAGATGAAACGTTTCGCAAACGAGAATGACTTTCTTTCGATTGAATGTGAGAAACAAACAAGGCTAGTCACCAGTGCATTGTGTTGTTGTGACAACATCAAACAGGAAACCTGTTTTAAATGTATATACAATTGTGTATCAAAAAGTAAACCTAGGTTACTATTTTGACCATTTAAAATCTCTGCAGAATAGGTAAGAAGTGATTTGGAAATGAGGTTGTACATCATCGATCCTTATTGTATACAATATGTGAGCCAGCGAGCCATGCGAGGCCGACTTGCGAGGCAGGAAAAAACATGTGAGCCAGTCAAAACATGTAGCCTTGGAAAATGAAGACTGTTTACATTCAAAGTGAGTGTTTGCTGGGCATAGGTGGGGGATTTGATAATGGCCTTTCTGGCAACATTTTATCGACTTTTAGATACTATTTTGACAATCCACAAATGCCCTGGGGTAGGGCATTTGAACAGAAAATCTCAGTTCAGTTCAAATGCCCCGCTTATGTTCGGCCTCCCCCCCTAGTTCATTGCAGTTGTGGCCACCGAAGAGCGCATTTACATCCTTTTGAAAATCATGTGATTGATCCGAGTGCATGGCATTACTTTGCATTTCACTGCATCAAATTCGGTCTTGCAATCTTACAATATAATTCTGGTCCCGGTTGTTCAAAGGGTGGATAACGCTATCCACTGGATAAATCACTATCTAGTGGATAAGAGTGATTTATCCAGTGGATAGCGTTATCCACCCTTTGAACAACCGGGGCCTGTAGTCTACTCACGTGTTTCCGACTGCCTCACGTGTTTCCAGGTGCCTCGCAAGTCTGGCTCGCATGCCTCTGACATTGTGCAACCCCATTGATCCTGACCATCTGTAAATGTTATTTCACCGACAAACTTCCACCCTCCTCCTCTCAGAAATTTCCTGGGCCTTTGACCCCCACCCTCCATGGTGGGGGTATAGATATTTTCTGGAACCGTACAAATGATATAGAATAAAACTAGCAGTTCTCAGTGAGGAGGAAAGTACTGCCACAAACACTATGAATAAATGGGATGTGCGTAATTGTCCGAAATAACTTCTTAATCAGTAATTTTCGATGTATATAAAATGTTTCATGATAAATATTTCCCGATCATCAGGAAATATTTATATATACATTTAAAGCAGATCAAAAGATAAGCATAAGTTACATTTGAAATAAACCAGCCAATTTTTAAATCCAAAATTCCCACACATAGTGAAACACATAATATAACTTTTCAACCCAGTTATGCAGATTTTTCAAGGTTTAAGACAACTGCCATTAAATCACAAACCATGAATTTTCAGACAGAATTTAAGAACAGCTTGAGGCTGATGTTTCCAATATATAAGAATGGCATCAGCCTGAAACTGAAAAACATAGGTTCTTTTATGCGGGGTTTTACTGTACTAGAAACAATCTTGTTTCCTTTCAGGGTTCATTTTTACATGTGAAGAGTACAAATATTTGCAAAGAATCTTGCAAATTCACAAAACATTTGCTTTTAGAAGGTATGTTCAAACTCATTACACCCATATTGCACCACTAATTTCTATCATTGACAGATAGAGTATCAGCCTGTAATCTATTTTTAATTTTAGTTATTGGCCCTCTATGTCTTTGTCATGCAATATGAAGTGTACTTCAGTGAACGGTCAGTATATAACATGGACTGCGGATTATGGGCTCCTCAATGTCACTGATAAAATTGTTGAAAAACGAAGAAGAAAAAAGAAAGCCTTAGGGTGATTTACTTTTCGCCAACCATCCAAGTACTCACCGCACTTGATGTGGCTTAACTTTGTCGATCAGAATAGAGCTGGTGCTTCCTTGTAGACAGTCGGTTCCAGACAAGACAAAGAACTAAGAGTCAGGTAAATCAGGAAATAACTGGTACTCTAGAACAGAGTAGAGTGAATGCCAACTTAAACGAAAGATCTATTTAAAACAAACAATGGATTCGCTCCGACGAAGGACTAATGCTCGAAACGTCAGCTCTTGAATCTCTTTACGGTGGCCAATTCACATTATCAACCCAGTTGATAAAACCAAATTATATTGTTATACTTCCCACCGACGCAGCACCAAAGTTTCTTTAGAAACTTACCCCCTCTATTTAAAACACGGTTTCTCTTTGTATGAACTTGATCCTTTGTCACTGATACCACAAGGAAGCACAAGTTCACGTCCGATCACAAGTTTATAAGCCCTGTTGGACAGGGTTAGTATTTGGATGGGTATAACCCTGTTATTGGCTTTTCCTTTGATTTCTTTTTCCTTTTTTGTCGTCATAATTCTCAATGAATACCGGTATATCAGTGACATTTTAGGTCCTTCCTTTGTTCTCTTAAAGGCTTCTTAATTTACACTTTCTTAGTGTAATTGATCTTCGCAAAACCGCAAACAAATTAACGATTGTCGGGCGACTAGTTTTGCTGTCATTTCTTGTTAAATTCTTCAACATTTTGTTGGGCATTAACAATATATTACAGGCAAAGGATATTATTCAAAGAAAGAAAAGGTGAAAAAATATTGACTTGAACTTGACTCATGACTCGAACTTGACTCAGTCTCTAACTTAGCCAGTGTTCCAGGCTCTCAGATGGTGGGGCAGGCGATGAAAGATATGCAAGCGAAGTGAGCGGAAGAGTGAAGCAGTGGGGTGAAGACGCGAGAGCCTGCAAGCATTGTTTTAAAATCCTCATGTCGGTATACCAGCTCCCGGTATACCCTCTGATTGGTTAATTTTGACAATTTACATCAACAGCTTATCGGCTTCCCGCGGCATGTACTCAAACATGTTCCCAGGAGTCACAAATGTTTTGCAGTCAGGCGAAGGGCTGATGTCGCTTTGCTCTCACCCGAATGATGCCCTTGCTAGCATGTGCAATAATTGGAAAATTAAACGAGACTTACCTGTAAGTTGAAGTTTGATTGAAATTCTATCCGTCACCAAGCGCTGAGGGATTACGTGAGATAGCATATCGCCTGCGCGAACTCAGTTTTTAAAGCACTTGCCATGTGTGCAGGGGAAAGAAAACCCTGACCAGCAAAATGGGAGGGCCTTAAAAGGGAGGGCACGTAATCCCTCAGCGCTTGGTGACGGATAGAATTTCAATCAAACTTCAACTTACAGGTAAGTCTCGTTTAATTTTCCAATTCTATTCCGTCACCGCACTGAGGGCTCACGTGAGACTTCAAAGCCCACTGCACACATGAACAGAGTAATGACCAACCAAGCAACTCATATTGGTCAAAACCAGTTTATTAACTTACTCTTGTAACAAAACGTTAGAAAAGCTATCTGTGTTGATAACAGGCTTGCTATAAAACTTTGCAAAAGTGTCAGATGAGCTCCATCCTGCAACTGATAAGATGTGCTCTAATGGTACAGATTTCAACAGAGCCTTAGATGTTGCGGCAGCCCTAGTACTGTGGGGCTTGAAAAGGTTTACATCAATTCCTGACTTATGCATTACAGCTTTGACCCACCTACTGATGGTGTCCCGGGGAAACTGGTTTAAATGGCTTGTAATGACTAATAAACAATTGTTGTGCACCTCCACGTAAAGAAGAGGTACGATCAAGATATGCCTTCAAGGTAGTGACAACACAAATGTTAGGGTTGTCCGGATAAGCTACAAACTTAACAACAGTGGGTTTCGACCTTGGCTTAGACTGTTTAATAGGCCTGGAGATAATAAAAGTCACAGAAGTTTCTGAAACAACCATGTCCTCCAAAGACAAGTAGTGAATTGTCTGCCCCCGTTGAGCTGATACTAATGACATTAAAGTGACTAATTTTAAAGTCAGGTCCTTTAGTGAGCAGTCTGTAATAGAGATTGTCTTAAGATAGTTCAGAACCTTGCTCACATCCCATGTCTCAGTATATCTTGGGTTGGAGGGTCTTGCTTCGTAAACTCCTTTTAAGAACCTCTTACCACTCTCTTGTGCTCCAAAAGTCATCCCGTCCACAGGCTTTAAGACACTGGACAGAGCAGACCTTGCAGTGTTAATACCACTGTAACCGATGCCTGACTCAAATAGCTCCACTAAAAAGTCTAGTGCCTGGGGGACAGTGGCAGAAACTGGATCAATCTGTTTTTTATGACAATATGTAGTCCATCTTTTGATGTAAGATGAATATTGCTTTGTAGTTCCTTTCCTCCAGGACTGTAAGATGATGGAGGTTGCCTTTTGAGAAATTCCTTGTGTCTCATAGGACTGCCGGACAATCTGCATGCAATCAGAACCATTTTCCTGAATAGGGGGTGGACTTCTTGTGGCATCCCCGGCATTTGTAAGGCAGTTCGTTGTTGTGGTAACACTCTTGGAACAGCCACTAACATGCGAAGAAGTTTGGGATACCAACTCTGGGTTGGCCACATTGGAACTATCATCAATCCCTCTGCACAATCGGTTTGTATTTTCTGTAGGCATCTTGCAATTAAACTGAAAGGAGGGAAAGCATAGAACAAGTGTTTATCCCATGTTACAGAAAATGCATCAATAAAGGCTGCCCCTGGGTCAGGTTTCCAGGATACATAGCATGGAACCTGATGATTTAGTCTGGATGCAAAGAGATCTATGGAGGGCTCCCCCAGATATCTGTGGTCTGTTGGAAAATATCAGATCTTATCATCCATTCGTTGTTGTCTGAGAAAACGCGTGATTCCCGATCTGCCTCAACATTTTTTGTCCCTGGGATATGAGCAGCTGTTAACCATATTTGTTTTTCTATGCACCACTGCCAAATATCTTTAGCAATAGTGTGACATTCCCTAGAATGTACACCTCCCATAGCATTAATATAGTTCACAGTTGTAGAGTTATCAGAGTAAATCTTAACGTGAATGCCTTGCTCATTTTTGCAAAATGCCTTAAGTCCAAAAATTGCAGCTAACAGCTCCAGACAATTAATGTGATATTTTGCTTCTTCCTCTGACCATCTACCTCCTATTTTCTCTGTCTCTTTGACAGCTCCCCATCCTTTAGTTGATGCATCGGTGTAAATTATTACATCAACCTTTGAATTAGGCAATAATATGGGGTAGTTATTGGTCTGTATGTTATCATACCACCACTTTATCTCTGAAAAGCTTTCTTGGGATAATCTCATTTGAGCATTATAATTGCCATAGTTTTGTCTTAGGGCTGTAGTTTTATCCCTCTCAAGTTGTCTATAATACAGTGGTCCATATAAGATCCCAGGAAAACTTGACACTAAAAGCCCTACAAAGCTAGCTAGTTCCTGGATTGGGAGCTCAACCAGCTCCATCATTTTCTTGCATCTTTCCCTTATGCGCTGGATTTTTTCCTGTGTTAAGGAGACAGTCATATTAACTGAATCCAAGACAAATCCCAGAAATGTAAGGACTTGAACTGGCTGTAAGACCGACTTATCAGGATGTAGGATAAAACCCAATGTTGAAAATAAGTCACAGGTATCATTAATATTGGCTTGGCAGTCCTCCACACTCTCCCCTTGTAAATAAGAGTCATCAATATAGCCTACATTTAGGTGACCCTTCTGGCGCAGCGTAGCATACACTGGCTTAAGGATTTTTGTGAAGAGTCGGGGTGCACAAGCCAGACCATTTGGTAGACATGTAAACTGAAACAATCTACCTTTCCAGCAAAACCTCAGATATTTTTGATCATCTTTGTGAATTGGCACTGAGTAGTATGCGTCACGCAGGTCTACTGAGGCCATATAACAGTTTGGAGTCATAAGCCTTATTGCCGATTGTAAGGTATCCATCTTAAAATGTTGATACTCCACATGTTCATTCAAATTCTTCAAATTTAGAATTAATCTACACCCTCCATCTTTCTTAGGGCGTACGAATATAGTAGAAATATATTCACCAGGGCAATGTGTGGTTTCTGAAATCACACCTTTGGTCAGCAGTTTATCAATTTCATTGTCAATGACCTCCTGCTCTGGTTTTGTAAAATTTATTTCTTTTGGTGGCATAAACTGCATTGGCTCTCCATTTTCAAACTCAATGTTATAATTTGTCACACTATTAAGTATGAAAGGATCTGAGGTTATGCATTGCCACTGAGAGGTAAATTGTTTCAGTCTTCCACCTGTAATTTTAATAGATTGCTCTAACACATTTCGTACCTCAACGTTGTTAGCAGTCTGATTCATTTTGACTTCCCCTCCTTCTTCCTCTTGAAGTTCGGAGGATGTTTGTGGTCGTTTTTCCACGAGCCTAAAAAAGGCTTCCTATAATGTTGGTTTCCTGAGCGTCCGCGGCTATGTGCGTAAGAGTTGTGCCTGTGATAATCAGGCTTGTTCGTTGATCGACCACTGTGTGTGGAGACTTTCTTTCCCACTCGATTGACCTCGGTCAATTCTTTCACTTGTTTCGGGAGATCATTGCCAAACAATTGGTCAGTGATCGGAACCGACGAGGAGCAAAGATGTTTGTATTCCTCGTGTAAATCCGGTTTAATAAATTCCCTTCGTCTTTGATTGAGTTCACTGTTTGCATTAGCGAACAATGTAAGTGCATCTGTTGACTTTTGAAGAAGGTCGTTTCCCGCTGGGAGTGACGACAAGTGCTCAAGGAGTTTGTCGATCATATTTGTCAACGCGCACATTCCTTTGAAGATGGATGTCTGCACCTTTTGCAGTCTAACATCTTGGGACCGGACTGTTGGAGTAAGGTGGTCCCATACTGGTTGATTGACTCGTACTTTTGTCAAGAATTCACAGTTCTCTGGTCTGTGATACTTGTTCAACTTTTCCTGAAGTTTCTCTTCACTACATTCGCCAGCTCTGTGTTTACGCTTGGGCCCGTCTCCTCTTTCTTCAGCTCTTGTTTCAAGCTGTTAAGTACCTCAAATTTTCCTTCATTAGAAGGCATGTTGTGAGCCCCGGCTGAGTCAGCCAGCTTTGTCACAGCTTCTTCTAAGCTCGTAGTTTTGTCATCTCGCTTCTTCTTCGTGGGGGGCTCTTCGCTGACCTCGTGGTCATTCTCGGCAGATTTTGCCTCCTGTTCTTCCTCCGTGTCAACATATTGTACTTCAAAGTCTGACTGAAACTGTTTGAACGACTCAGCAATAGTCTTGGATAAATCTTGAGACATCTGGGTGAAACCCTGTCTCAGCGTAGCGGCCAGCTCTTGTAAACCATGTGAGTCAGTTTTGGCGCCATCATCTCTTTCGATGATTCTCACATTTGCTTCAATGTGTTCGCTTCTAGAGCCACTGCGTTTCCTTTTTAAGTTGTCTTTCTCGCCCTTAAGCTCAGATTTATCCGAGGTCTCGGGCATTTTTAGCGATTTATCGCTTAAAACTAAAATTCTCAGCGTGTTGAAAAACCAAACGTCCGTTCGCTCCAAAGGCGGCAATACACTGAGTTCGCGCAGGCGCAATGCTATCTCACGTGAGCCCTCAGTGCGGTGACGGAATAGAATTTTCTTGAAAGTTCAGTAAATTCTGGCCAAAGACCTTGCACAAGTCAGCCTTCAAATGGTTTTTGTGTCGAACTAGTAAATGCAAAACCTTCAATTATCAACATCTGAACACGGACATTTTGACAAGTTGGGTCTCCTCTTCCAAGTGGGCAGCATGAAGATTTTAAAACAATGCTTACAGGCTCTCGTGTCTTCACCCCACCTTTCTGCTCATCCGCTCTCTTTGCTCACGTATCTTTTCTGGAACAGGTTAGCTCTAACTTGACTTGTGCTACGAGGAAACTCACATTTTACGCACTCTACAGGTACTTTACCATGTTTTAATCCCAAGTCTGCATTTGATACCTCAGTCCTAGTCCATATTTTATTTCCGTGTTTCATGTCCAGTCCATAGTCCGTGTTTTATACTGACTGATATTTGTCTGCAGACATCACCTGTTCCAGTTTTTCTTAAGTGAAGCTTGAGTTTTGGCTGCATCACATTATGTTTAGAACAAATGTACACACAAAAGTTAGTGGATGGGTTGTATACATTGTATATGATTGTATATATCATTCTGTGATAAATTAACTATATTATGTCACTACAGATCATGGCAATTCCTCTTGCCCGACCGAAGTAATTGCAAAGAGTGAATGTAAGTTTTTTCTGTTTATTTTGTACTTATGGGGGCCTAGCTGTCATATGAAAGGGAAGGCATGCTATTTGTCTCACTTAAATTAATAAACGAACAAATAAACCCGCCCCTGCACACACTTGTGCGCCCACAATTAATGTTTTTGATAATTATGAACATTGTTTCATGTTTACCAAAGTCAGGGTCACAACTTTTCCAATAACTTGTTATATAAACTCAGGTCACTAGTGCAGGTCACTTAAAGCCAAGTCTGGCAAGTTTTTGGCTAGTAAAATCAGACCTGTTACAAGCCACTTGGCTATAGTCAGCTAAAAAGTAAGTCTTGAGCCCTGTACATTTTCACTTGAATATACATTACTTTTTGTGGCCAACTGACTGACAAGGAAACAGACATACCAGTAGCTACTTAGCTTTGTAGTTTAATGATAGTCTACTTTAAAAGGTTTCCTTGTTCTTCTTTCACCTGGTAAAATAATGAAATGCATTGCCCGAATAAACCTCTTGGGATTATAGTCTTAATTTTAAAGAAGACATTATGTACGAGTCAAATCAAAGCTTCAACATCCCCCCCCCTCCCTGGGCATTTGATGCCCATGCCTTTCCTGGGGGTGGGGAACACATGCAGGGTAAAATGCAAACATTAAATACACGATTACAAAGACTGTCACAGTGTTGATCGAAATCTGCTGTTATATATTTGCAATAGTTGTACAATCCGTAGTCACTAAAACATGGAACGACCTAAAACCACCTACAACCACCTAAAACCACCTACAACCACCTACAACCACCTAAAACCATCTACAACCACCTACAACCACCTACAACCACCTAAAAAAAATCAACAACCACCTACAACCACCTAAAAAAAATCAACAACCACCTACAACCACCTAAAAAAAATCAACAACCACCTACAACCACCGCTATGAAATACGAGAATCGAACAAAACATCCATCTCCCCCTAAAAACTTACTCTCACTGGTCCCATGGGTTTAGTCACGAAATCAAGTAGAGTCACCAGACACCAGAGAGAGACTAAACTCGAGGCTACCAAAAATGTAACCTGTGATCAGGCCCAATTGTACCATGTCTCTAATGTCTTCATATGTCGCAGATTACCAGATTACAGATTACAAGTAAATTTTTAGCATCTGTTTAACATCCGTCATCTTGTCACGCAAGGCTTAACTCTCTTAGTTTGCGTCACTACACACCTCAGGAATCGGACACTTGCAAGTGTAATCATTGGTAGCAAATACCATTTAATTGGAAATCTTTAGTAGAAAAAAAATCGGTTGGGGAAGGGGGGGGGGTGGGGTTGGAAGGCTAAGATTGGTTTTGTATAGGAGACTGATTGAAAAGATAAATTTAGGTTTGCTTGTGTTTCCGGAGACTTGCAATCCTGAAACTAAAGGTGAGCACTTTATGTACGCTCATCTTGAATCCGAATACAGAAAATATCCATACCCCCCCCTCGACGGAGGATTTTTTTTTAATTTGCACCCTCCACCCAATGTAATGAAATCGGTTTTGAGGTTTATGAGAGGAAATTACAAAAAACAAAAAACAACAACAAAAAAAAAATACGCTTATACCCCATCATAAGAGGGCAGTGGGGTGGAACTTGCGTGACTAAGCCCATGTTTAATGACCCATGGGACCAGTGAGAGTAAGTTTTTAGGGGGAGGTGGATGTTTTGTTCGATTCTCGTATTTCATGTGTACGTGACATAGCGGTGGTTGTTGATTTTTTTTAGGTGGTTGTAGGTGGTTGTTGATTTTTTTTAGGTGGTTGTAGGTGGTTGTAGATGGTTTTAGGTGGTTGTAGGTGGTTTTAGGTCGTTCCATGTTTTAGTGACTACGTTGTACAATCTTCGCTACAAGGTTCTTCTTGGATAACAATACTTAAGGATTTAAGCAGTAGAGTGTCACAACTCTGTTTGCGGCAGAAGTTGAATCTCCAATGAAAAGCAGCTGAGTTTTATAATGTGATGTGTTGCTTGGGTGATTTGCAGCTGGGCATCTGTTTTGTAGAAAACACAGCAGCCGTAGGTAGGCTTCTGATGTTCTGATAAGTAGCTTCAATCATCTTTGCCAGTGATGGCCCAAATAAATCGATACAACTGTGAAAAAAGTTCGAGAAAATCGAAATCTAGAAACACACACATGAGATTGAGGCTATTTGTGCCACGCTGCCAGCCAGCCAGCCAGCCAGCCAGTCCAAGATGGCGGCTGTAACCCTGAAATCGCCTGGCATCGCGATTACACCCGCGAGAAATCCCACGGGACTGACACGATTAGAAGCAACTGATGAGGTCCACTGAAGGGCCGGAACTAAAGTCTTGCTTTAGAAATACTGTAGCATGAGACATATAGCATGAGATCTAGGCAATGGAGGTGCAGTTTTAGCTGAAACTAAGATACAGCTCTTGATGTTTTGAGACAACAGTAGCTTGGAAGAGACTTGGATCTTATAACTCCATTAATGTGATAAAGACTATCGTACAAGCTAACCAAAAGCTTGTGATAAACAAAAGGTCACTGTTAGATCTACTGATCCGACTGACTTAAAAGATCTTAAAAAGATCATTTTTCTAAGGCTAGAAAAGATCTTGAAGCAGAAAATGAGCCAATAGTCCTAACCAAATGCCAGAGAGCTAGCAAACACGACAGCATTAAGATACTATTAAACGGCTCTTAAATAGCATAAAATCCTCCAATGCACTCAGTGAATCCTTTGTAGGAATTCCCATACAAACCCATGTTGTTTGTACACTTCACATAGAGTGCTTGGCCTGCCTGTGCCTTCAGGAGTTTAGTTCAAATTTTTTTGTAAGCCTTACTGTCCCTTTCATATGAGAGCCCTCTCCCTCTCCATGCCACTCACTGTGAGAGACAGCTGGGAGATGCATTCTGTATCTGGGAGACTCTTAGATAATCCGGGAGAGTTGGCATGAATGTAATCTTCATGCAAAATTGGTTTTGTTCAACTAGGTGTGTTAATGAGGCCTGAAAGTGTTCAGGTATCCACCCCTGTAACAAACAAAGAGTCTGGAACATTAACAGTAAGCTGGAATGGAACATGGCCTTCAAACACAATATTTATTTTGATGGCGAGGTGGAATAAGAAGGGAATATTCTTGGATTCCTCACAGCTGGGTTGGAAAGAAATAAAACAGGTACCAGTAACACATCTAAAGGGCTTATATTTATTTATTTATAAATATGTGGAAGCCATGATAATCATTGCAGCCTGAAATGGTAGCCATTTCTTCCTGGCCTTTATCCCAAACTACGTTTTATACCACTTTTTTTGTTCCATTTTACAGTGCAGACACTCAAACTGAACACTTGACATTTATTTTTACATTTTTTGTTATGATTATCCAATGAGAGCTCTTCACATAGAGCAAAGGATTATTGTTTTCAGCACCTAAGAAAGTTAATTTTTCTGTTAAAATGTCTGGCTAACATTAGATAATGGTAAAAAAATGTGAAAATAAATGTCAAGTGTTCACGGTTCGAGTGTCCTCACTGTAACAATGGAACTGTTCTGTGTTGAAGGTGTACATGTTGTAAGTACAGAAAAATCATGTCATGGACAGAATTTCAAAAGTTGGTTCTACTTCAGCCAGTTTTCATCACTGCATGATTTGAAGTTTCTCGATGTTAATTTACCAACATTTAGGAATGAAGGACATTAATTAATATACTGTAATATAATTTCAGGGAAAGCCATTTTTAGTGCAGAGTGGACTATTGGGATGATGTATTGTGGGCTGTCCTCTTCTAACTCGTTAAGGCGCTAATGCATATCAATTAATTAATTAGTCTCAGAAAACATCATACCCTCCTTGTGGTATTATCCTTTCAGGAACAAAGTGATTTACTCCCATTGCATGCACATGTGCAGAAGATTAGTTTGCATTGCTATACTCCAGAGGCCGTGATCCTTCAGGTCAGCACCAAGAATCACAACCTCTAGGAAGGTCCAACACCAGAAGTCCGCGATTCACGGACTTCCCATCATTCTGCGCATGCACAAAATCAAATCTGACAAATCTGATTGCCTGAAAGCTACAAAACGATTTCTCTACGCATGCTCACAATTTGGTTGCGGCCAGAGGTCCCGATTCCTTGGTGCTTACCAAACGAATTGTGGCCTCTGGGGGAAGGAATGAAACACAAGATGGAGGATAAAGTACATAAATATGGGATTGCACAAGAATGTCTTGTGCTCTTCCTTGCTGTAGAACACAACGTGTAAGGCACATTCGTTTTAATATACTCTGATTTTATTTGGGGAGGGGGGATTTTAACTTATTTTCAGGTATTGACACTTTCTCCATTTAGTCCAAAGTTCAGTATTGTGACTGAATATCTTTTGCGTCGAATAACCCAACTTGTGTAAAGAGAGTTTTTCTGCAGTTTTGAAACTGCAGTTGTAATGTACTTGTCAGGGTTCAAATAAAGAGAAGAAACATAACGTATTACTAATCTCCAGCGGCTTGTTTATTTCTCCCTTTAATGGACACGAAGAGCCCAAAATGTTCAAAGTTTTAATCATTAAAGTGCAAGCTTTCCGACGACTTTGTGGCTTTACGGTAAACTTTTTAAGTTTGAAGGTATTGTTGCACACTGCCTGCAGGTGCCTCCAGAACTTAAGTTACCGCTTTGCTTGAAACGTTTCCAAGATAAGTTGATATAATTGTATGTAAATATAATTTTAATGTTAAGTGTCTTTTACAGAAGATAGCAATGGCGACAACAGAAGAACGTACTATTCCATGACTATTCGATAATTGAATTAGTTCTTGATGAAAAATTGCTTTTTGAATGAAACAAAATCTTTTTTCATCATGTATATATTTATCGTTCCACAGTTGTCTTCGGTCTTGAAAAAAAAAGAAACACATCAAGAAATCAAAAGTATCATGTTACTGAGCTTGTAAAATTCATTAATAATTCATAAGGAGTAGATCCAATGCAAAGGTACTATTTAGGTCACATGAATGCTCTGTAAACCCCAATACAAATCAAGAGTAGAATTAACTTTTGATAAAAACTCCTGCTCATCTAATTAGTATTTATTAACTTTTGATACAGATCTTTACTGATTAAAATGCAAAGCACAATGGAATCGAATAACAATACTTTGCATTCAATTTATTGTTTTCATTTCACAAGTACGATAAAATATGAGCGGGAGATCTGTATGGGCTTTACAATTGCTCGCCTATCGGCTCGCAATTGTAAATGCCCATACAGATCTCCCGCTCATATTTTATCTACTACTTAAAGCAAAACATTTTTAATTGAAGTTTCTCTCTGCTCATATCTGGCAAGCAAATAAGCAAAGTCAATGTTTTTGTGTTGCTGTCACTTGACCCTTACCAAAGTTCGGTTGTTAAATGTGCGAAGAACTTTTAGCTCTGACCAAAAGGTCTTTAAAAGGCTTGTCCTTCATGTGAGCGACAATTGGAGAATATATTTGATCGAGTCTGTTATTCTCAGTGGACCGGGGGGGGGGGGGGGGCAGACCTGCATGAGTACTCTCCTAAAGGCTAATGATGGCAAATGGAGGAACCTTTTTTCGAGCAAAATTGTTTCCCTGTTTACCCAAGAACACAAAAGATGTTTCTGTTTTTTGTTTCAGAAACATGTAGTGTTTGCAAAAAATGTTTCCCAGTTTGCTCGAAAGGAGCAACAATGTGTCTGCAACAATGCATCCTCATTTGCCATGGCCTTAAGTGTTGTACATGTTCAGTTGTAGATAACACTCTGCACTATCTGAGATTGTCTCACTAGTTTACATAAGAATTCTCTTCTTATTTTGGATTTGTTGTAGAGCACCTTACAGACTGTCAAAGTGGATGTACAGCCACTTGTGTGGTATACATTTAAAGTTGCGGCTGTCAACCAATATGCAGCAAGTCTGTTTAGCAATCCAAGCAATATGAAATTTGCCAATATCAGAAGCCTTGGTCCACCAAGAGAATTCCGTGTGCTGTCCATGCAAACAGTCAAGGGATTTGCTGAAGTGGATGTCTCATGGAGCAAGCCTGGTAACATTATTGGTATGTCTGGACAGCTTGTGGGAATATTTGGGATTTGGCTGCTTTGCAGTTGACAAATTTTCAAGCACACCACTTTTTTGGCATACCAGTAAATGTATAACTTCAAAATCTTGTGGGTTTACGTCAGCCAACTTTTAATCAATCATATTTTTCCTGTTTTCACCAGCAAAGCTATTTAGAGTGAAAAATCTACTTTGGAAACAGGACAAAAATCAAACGTTTCTCTAAGGATTTCTGACAGTTGTACTGGAAATTTGTTAGAAATTATAGTTCTGAGGGCACTAGATATATATATATATAAGCAACTCATTCAATCCCTTCGTCTACTTCACAGGTCAGCCTATCCATAGATACAGGTTATCATGGAGCATGAGACCAGACATCCATTTAGACCAATTTGAATCTTTTGAAGTGACGGACAAGCGCATCAATGGCAACATCCACCATTACTCCATCAAAGAACTTCAGCCAAATAAAACATATAAGCTTGAACTTAGAGCAGTTATACTCCACCATGAAAAGAGGCTAAGAAGCCCACGTGTTCCATTAACAATTCGGACACCAGCCTTAGCACAAGGTACTGAGGATTAAACATTGAATTCAAATGTTGATCATGGATACCTTTGTAGTACAAGACTGAATTGAGTGAAAACTTAATTTTACAAAACATATTACTGAGAAAGCCACATCAATACTTGTGAAGCTAATGCAATTACAGAAAGAAACACAGTTTGATATAGTTTCAAAACAACTGTATATAATCAACGTTTCAGATAGTTCAAAGTTTTATGATCGACTGACAACTGTCAAAACAAGGTATCTGCTGATCAGTATCACATGACCATATTGCGGGCTCAGGTTAGAAGTCATAAGCAGAGTAATAACCATAGCATGACAGAATCAGAGTCGGAAGAATCAGCACATTTTCATTTTTTTCTGATTCCACTTTATGACTCCAATGCATAGGATCTAATGAAAACTAGATTGACTGAGTCTTAAGCAGAAGCAGGACTAACCAATCACAATGCTAATTCTCAGGTAGTTTAATTGCTTTTTCCTCCTGCTTCTGCTTGCAACTAATGCAAGTCATAAGTGGAATCGGAACTCTACTTGCGACCCCAACGGTTTGATTTTCACTAGATCCCTTGTGCTTAAAACTCTGCTTACAACTCTGATTCTGACTCAGTTGCTATTGAAAACCAGCCTTAAATTGCCTATGAAGTAAAAATAACTCAACCTTACTTGAAAGCCCTTTCAAAATGATGAAGAATGGTGTTTTCCTTTTTTGTGTGGTCTTCTTTAATTTTGTTCCAGAGATATTTACATTAATTTTTTGCATTCTGCACGTTAGATAACTGATGACGTCATAAGTGGTTATAGTATGGGGTCAGAATATCTCTGCAAATAAAATTATGAGGCAATGCAGTTGAAACTTGGGAGCATTATTGTACCCTAATAATACACCCCATGGTGCCTATTTTGATGTTGTAATCATTTTATACCAACTTTCTTGGGACAATTACTTCTGACAAATACCTCCCTTCACTACTTTAAATGAAATATTTTATCAGTAAAATCAATATTTTTGATAAATCGATACAGACATGCAATTGCAAATAATCAACAACAATTGATTACTCACAACAAATGTTTTTATAGATTTTATCTGTTATTGACATTTTGTAGCTGGATTGCTATTGATTTAATCAGTAAATTATTATTGTTATTGATTGTCAATCTTATCGATTGCCCACGTCGGGGAATTGCAGACTTCTGGAATCGGTTTTGGCAAGAGTCTGGATTCTTGGTGCTGCCCAAATGAATGTAAGCTCTGGGGACGAGAGTATGTTAGTAATTTTCCTGTTCCTTTTCCTTTGTAGACAATAGCAAGGGAAAGAAAACAAAGAAAACTGAAATGACAGAAAATTCAATAATTTCGAAGGAGGATTCAACGGTTGAAAGTGTAATGTTATCCAAACCAACAATTAAAGGTAAGTGCTAGCTTACCTGTTCAGTTATATGTCAGAAAAGTTGCTGCTGCAGTTCCTCCTAGACAGCCAACTGTGGCATTGGAAAATTTAACCTCATGAACCTTAATTTATATAAATTTAAAAATTGAGGCTTAATACATGTAGCAACAACAATAATAGATTGAGCTGGGGAGCTACAATATTGCACAAAAGTAATGCAAGTGAAATGTGCAAATTTCATTCTTTGTTCTCTTGATTTTTCAATTGAAAGATTGGGAAAGTTCATGCAAAACTTTGAGGGCAGGTTGCCATCATTTTGAATCATGGTAATTTACTGGAACAAAGCACAAAATATTTGTTATTTTGCAAACCAATACATTTCAGTAGCATACAACTAAAGTTCTCCACTAAATATATCATTATTTTAAAGGGATTTTTTTAACTGATCTGTTTTCTTCTAAAACAAAATTTTTTCCGCCCACCTTCACCAGAAGCCACCAAAAATTTAGCCTCCCACACAGGCATCCTTAGTGTGTTGTCACAGGTTCCTTCCACACGGGCATTTGAACCAATCCAAGATTGCTTTCTAGTCTTGGCTAAACTCATATTTATATAAATTTGCAGCTGATCATGCAACTGTTCCTTACCCATACAAAGAAGAAGGGTAATTTGCCCTCTGTAGTCCTGCTCACAACCCAGTCGATTGCAAGTAAAAATAGAAAACCAGACATGACACGCCCTTGCTTTACTCCTGTACAGAGTTGTGCTCCATTTGTTGACTTGTTCCAGGATATTTGTGAGAACAAAGATCTGGCCGATGGTACCTCTGTTCTTTCGAAAGCCTGCTTGTTCTTTCCTTAGGATGTTCTCGGCACTGTTCTTAATCCTACTTATCAACACTTTGCCAAAGATCTTGCTTATGGTTGGTAAAACTGTAGTGCCCCTCCAGTTTGTACATTCTTGCAAGTCACCCTTCTTGGGAAACTTTACTATCAGACCTCTATTCCAGCTGTTTGGTGCTATACCCTCTTCTTTCACAACTTTGTCAGCTCCTTTGTTCTTTCTTCTAAATCTGTTGTTTGAAGTTCTGCAGCTAATGTTATCATGCCCAGCTGCTTTTCCACTTCCTGTTGATTTTGTGGCATTGTTTTCTTTGCCTGGTTGAAAACGCTCCAATATCAAATTCTCTGTGGTTTTTCCATTTCATATGGCTGTATAGGCCTGTCAGGTGGTTCTTTGTTGAGCACTGAATCAAAGTGCTCTTTCCAAATCTTTAGCCTTTTACTCCGTTCACTTGTGAGACTTGGTCTTCTCTTCTCATCAGTTAAGGTCTTCACTATTTGGCGCAAGTCCCCTGATTTTTCATTTCCTGCCATCTCATAACCAGTGCCTCAGATTGTCTTCACAAGCACTTTTTTTTGCACTTCACAATCTTTTCTCTTTAACTGCTCCCTTATTCTTTGTTTGACTCTTTCTGAACCTGTACGTTGCAGCTGCAGCTTTAGTTGCCTCCTTTCCTCAACTTTCTTCAATGTTCCTCCTCGCAGCCAAGGTTTACTGGTTCTCTTGACTTTCCCTAGAACATCTGCAGCTGCTCCAGCATAACTTTTCTTCATTCTGTTACATTGTTCATTTGGTAAGCATTTTCTTCTACTTCCAAATCTTCCAGGATTTGGAATCTGTTTCTGACCTTGATGTTACCTTCATGTGTCAGCTTTTATGCATCAAATCCTGTTCAACACTTTTTCCCTTGGGCAGCCCTTTAACTTCAGCTTAAGCCTAGTCTCCACTAGGTACAGTAGTGGTCGCTTCCCACGTCTGCACCCCCTCTTCACTACAGTGTCCCAGGGTTTTCCTTTTCGGCCGGCGACCGGCGATTTTCGCCGCATGTGAACGGCTCCGTCGCCGGCAACTAAAAGAATCCTTGCTGTTATATAATCTAAAAGTTATATAATTTATACAAGCTGTCTCCGCCAGCTTCACTTTCATCGACTTCAACTTTATTTGAAAAGGAAAATCCTGGTGTCCATGACTGATGATCTATATTCCTTGGCAATCATCGTGTGATCTATCTGATTCTTAGTTCTGCCGTTTGGTGGTGTCCATATATTTAGCTTTATGAATTTCCTTTACGAGGGAAAATCGACACAGATCACTAACCCATTCATCTCGTAAAGCTCACACAGCCTTTCACCATTTGTATTCCTGTCTCCTGTACCATGTTGTCCAAGTACTTCACTTTTTTAAGCTGTCCCTTTCCCCAATATAACACTATGCAAAGAGTTTTGACCAAGTTTGAATTTGCAGACTTCGCTTGAGTTCAGATTATTACCAACACAAGTCCGAACTCTTAGATAATTTAAAAAACTTACCGATTTTTTGAAGACTACAAGTTAAGTTCTGTTTGTTGCAGTTCAATATACATAGGCCACCTAAGAAGAAAACTATGATCCTGTAGTCTAAATTTAATGTTTGTTGAACGCTAGGTTTCTAGGAATGTTTCTATTTCAATAAACATTTTTCCACTGATGTTGATCACCCATGAAACCATGTGATGTTGTTTTTGACCCCAGTCCCCTTGAGAGTAGCATGACTACATTATTTTTTGGAACATCATGTGCTCGATTTTTTCACTTAGGTTTTTCTTTTTCAGTTCTTGTGAGGCAAGCTTGCATTTTAGACTGTGATCAGTCTCACTTTAAATTAGACCTCCAGTCACTGTCTGTGTGGAATAATTAACAACATCAACTCCAATTGCAGAATTTCTGCTAAGAATGACCATAAAAAATTAAAAATGCTGCCAGAAGGAAAAAATCGGACTTGAGCCCGCAATCAATAAAGAAAACCAATGCCTGGTCAGCAGTCAACTTCAAAAAAACACGTTACCTCAATGAGTTCTAACCTGAGCCTGCGATCTGGTCATGTGATACTGGTCAGCAGATACCTTGATTTGACAGCTGTCAATTGACCATAACATGGATATCCTATACCAAAGATGTAAGCTGATAAGGCTGACAAGGGATTGACAAGGCATGGCTACCCCAATGGCCGCCATTTTGTGCGACATCGTCGTCGTCGTCATAGGGCGCACGCGCCCGCGATCCACAGGGTTGTCAAAATAATCTGGCAACCGGCGCATTTCACCTGCTATTCCGAATACTGCGCCGGCTACTCTGAATGTTAGTAGGTCAGTTCTGTGTGGGTTATTGGAGAAATAAAATGGAAATTGCCGCCTATTTGTTGGATGGAACCTGCTACTCAAAAACCTACTGACAACCCTGGATCCATACCACTGGCCATGTTGACCATGAAAACTTGAATGCATGGTTCTCCTATTTCTATGCCTGCACGATTGCCCTTCTCTTTTGGTTATGAAGCTCCGCTTTGCGGCCCTTCTGGCCGCTGGAGCTCCACTATGACCAAATTTGAAATTTCCTCGAAAAGCCAGAAGAAGCCAGGAAGTTTGTTAAAATTTGTTTGCATTACTTTTGCACAATACTGTAAGTTAAAGGGCCATAGTCAGCCACGCCTTTGTTATTGTTTACATGTGAGATCACTAAGAAACTTGCTAAAGGTAATTTAAACACGTCCAGTAACAGCAATATAATAAGATTACGCTTTACCATACAATTTTTATAATTTTGATGGCATTGAAAATGGCGGAGGCTGGCTAGGGCCCTTTAAACAGCTCCCCATTTCCACTGTTCAGGCTTGATCCAAATAAGGATAATTCATTTGCGTGTGTTTAGCAACTGCGTTCATTATACTGCTATGCCACACTGCATGGAAGCTCATCAGGGGTTTTGGGGTGGTGGGTGGAGAGAAGAGCAAATTTCAAAAAAATACCTTCTGAGGAGAATGTGGATATTGTTTTTCTGGAGCAACAAAATATATACCTTTATGGGTGTCCTTCAGAAAAGAAATCATACCTACATTGTTTTAAAGGAAACTACCACAATGTATATAAGGTTTTGAATTGTAGAATTCGAAAAAAATAATATCTACTGTCTTGTCTGCCCATTTCTTGAGAAGAAAGGAGCTGATAAATGGAAAACAACACTGTCTTTCCACCAAATTAATTGTAAAGAATGTAAAGAGAAGGCATTCTCGCCCAAAAACTAAAGCGAGTTTTCGCCTTTTGAAGATTTGTAAACTTGTCTCACCTTCATTGAGATATCCGTCAACAGAATGTGCTGCAACCCAATCAGATGACGGCACCCATGGTTTTCAATTATTTTTGCGGGAATTCTAGGACAATATCTTTGTGCGACAGTTACGTTCTTCTCGTTCACTTTTCTTCAAGGTATATACCGTATTCAGATACATGTTTATTTGGTTTAGGTTTGACAGTGATGTCTTCGAATTGATTTGCGAGAACTGACTTTGCAATGGGAATTGTGACACCTAACTATTTATTAACTTTCATTAAAAAACCTTTTTTCTCGATAAGTCTCACAGGTTTCAAGATTTTAATTTCATTTTTTGGGAAAAAGTCGATTTTATAGCAATCTTCCTTTTAGTGTTAAAAAATGTTTGACCAAAAGTAGCCCTCTGAAGGTATTGTGTAACCTTTTATATTTATTCATCAGGAGGTATTGATTTTTCAACAAGCATTGTTACAACTTATCCATCACAAGGTTTGTACCAAAGTGACCTTTAAGTTATTACGTAGTGATCAGCTTTATCAAATTAGAATTGTTCAAAGTAATTAGTGAACAGTGGCATACAATCGACTTGAAAACAAAGGACTGCTGACCTTGCTTAAACTCATTGCTAATGATGAGCTTGGGTGCTGGTGCCTAAGAGGTTAGTGGGGGGCCATATGCAATCCAGTGTAAGGAAAAAGATGGTGGCTGTACATTTTACCACAATACTTTGCGAGCCAAACAAAGCCCACTGGGCATACAGAAAGGTATGGTTTAATGGCAGTCGTTCCTATTATTAGCAACATTGCTCTTGTCGAGTTTGAACGACTTACAACTTTTATTTGTGTTTTTATATGCTCTTTTAGGGTTTTCGCGCACAAAGCATTATAGGAAAATGTACCAGTCACCATCTTTTTCCTTATGGTGGATTAGCAGACAGGAGGTGTCCACCCCTAAGGCGGCCACTAACCAGCACCATCACACTGAATAAATTCAGTGGAGAAACTTACGTGAGGAACTTACCTTACCGCCAGCCACCCAGCAGGGACAGGGCTTGAAATTAAAAAAATATTCAGGTCGATATTTTATCACAAGTTCAAAAATTTTAGTCGCAAAATGCACATAAGCCATGATTTTGTTATTGCAACAATGCAAGCTTAACTTTTAAGCTTTAGCTGTAGCTTTAATTACGGGATAGCATAAGTGAGCAAAAGTAGCCAGGGTATGAAATGTTTGAATCTTTGGCAAGGAGAAGTGAGATGAACGAAACTTGCAAACCTCCACGTCTGCCATGTTTGTTGTTTTTGTGAGTTGTTTTAGGACGGGAGTGCCTATGTGCGCCAGCGATACATATGTACAAAGAAACCGCTGTAATGGTGTCTGATCATGCGAATCGCGCACGTAATATCAAGATGAATTGGACTGGATTTTGACCAAAACTTTTCACATTTTCTTTATAAGCAAGACACAAAAGAATTAAAATTCTTATCTTATCCTTAATTTGGGTGAATCTAGTTGTAAAATTGCGACTTAAGAGGAATTTTTAGTTGCAAAAGGGAAAAATTTGGTCGCAAATGCGACCGATACGGTCGCAATTTCAAGCCCTGAGGGAGGAAAGAGAGGGAGCGTGAATCTGCAATGATTCACAAGCAAAGCTACAATGCCATGCAACGCTAGCTACAAACACAAAAGGGGCCCTGCAAATCCCTGAAGTCCACCCCATAGGTCACATACTGCTGTGGGGAACGACCGCTGGCCAACTCGCTCAAGTTTAACTTTGCCTAAATGATATTTAGCCACATAAAAATGTTTTAGCCTATCAAATACTGGCCATTGTAGTTCAATGTGGTTATAGCAAAAATGAAATCGGAGTCCCCAACAGGATTTGAACCTTCTAGATACCAGTTTGATGCTCTAACCAAGTCAGCGGGGCTTTACAAAACCCCTGTCCAGTCATCCAGGGCAAGTAGATTTTCCTGTCAGGCAAGTAACTTTCAATGCTCACTTGCCCGACGAGCAAGAGCCCAGACAAGTTGTCAACAAACTTGATTCAAAAAAATGATTTTGAAACAAAGTGGTAAAGCTGAGGTACATTTGGTCATAAGTAATCAACAGTTTTATTTGACTGTTTGAAGCTTTATGAAAGCTAGAAGAAACAGCTAGTTCAAGGGTGTGCTTTAAGAATGTTTTGGGGAGCCCTTCAGGCTCACAACAATGCCAGCTAGGGTGCCCAGCCCTCCAGGTTGGTCGCCCAAAATAATTAATTTTATATTAATTAATTATTTGATTAATTAAATTATCTAATAACATTAGTTAATTAATTATTGATAACTAATTGACCCTCAAATAATGAAAGTTTGCATAGTTAGAAGGCATTTATCCCATTTACAGATGCCAAAGATAAAAGGACTACATGAAATTTTTGTAATACTGCTTTCAGAAGTCCATAAAGACAAAATTCACACAATTTTTTAAAGTAGTTTATATATATAGAAAAATGCAGTACGTTTTCCCTTTATCCTTCTGATAATTTAGGTAATAATTTCCTTCAATTAGGGACTTTCCATGTGCACTGTAGATTTATGAAATTAGGGGATTTACTGAGATATTCTGAAAGTACATGATGAAGAATGCCCACTTGCCAAAAATCAGCATCTTATTTCAGTTTGGGGGTGAGATGTTGACCCTTTCATGGAGTCGCTGAAGCATGAAAGGGCCAATATCTCACCCCCAAGTTGAAATAAGATGCTGATTTTTGGCAAGTGGGCTTTCTTCATCATGTACCTTCCGAAGATCTTAACGAATCATAATTTCAAAAATTTGAATATAATTATTAAGTCACTTGTATACAAATAACAAGAACTGAGAAGATTTTTTGTTCACACTACACGAAGTACATGAGGAAACTGGTGTCCGTATCTCTTCAGACCCGTGTTTAACGGACACAACGAGCATGATTGAAGACTTGTTGATGTTTTGGATTAATCACAAATGGATTTATTCTGATTAAGCCATTTTGCCTTGCAAACTTGAATACAACACAAGAAATCAAGGAAGGAAAGACAAATTATTGTGAGGCTGTTTTCATCTCTAAATTAAATCTCAAAAGGTCTCAGAGTTAAATGCCAAGCACAAGGTCACCCAACTGGGTGACTCTGTATCTTTTTCTTGTCGCCCGAACATGGAAGCTGGTCGCCTCAGAGGACCAGGCGCCGCTAGGGCGCAGCCTGTGCTTAATTTTCGGTTCACAAGGCTGGAAAAACTCCTTTACTGATTTAACTTTAAATAACAATTCCCCTGGCCTTGTCGCCCAACAAATTATGCATTCCCAACAAAGCTTTATTCCATGCATGCCACTGGATTGTGTCCCTAGTACGATTATACTGGATATTTTAGGGAAAACCCTGTGACTGTTAAGGTAAAAGTACATGCGGGTAGAACAGATAAAGTCAAAATAAAGGCCTGACTAAGTGATGAAGTGCCCGGGCAAGCAAAATTTGAGTTTCAAATAAATGCCAGATCTGCCACTTAAAATGCCTCTTGTGTTTGATAGAGGTCCTGGCATTTATTAGAGGTCCGGTATTTATTTTCATTTGCCATTAAACAACCCGGTGGTTTCCTGAAGGTCTTCTTGTCCTACGTATCTTATTGGTCTAATTTGTAATTTTTTTCTCTTATGTGCGGCAAATAAATAATAAAATAATAATTAAAATAAATAATAAAACCTTCTGTAATCATTTAGTTTCATCATGCTCTAACAGTTCAATTTACCCACACATGCAACAAACTACCAAGTGGGTAGTATAATTTTTGGCTTTGTTTTGATGAACTTTTCTGTTAAATTGTGCCTTAAATTCATTGAAAGTTTATGTAAAATCAATAAAAAGCAAGGCTTTCAAAAATACTGCCAAAACTATCCTTTATTGATAAATGCTGGGCCCCGAATAAATGCCAGATTGAAATAAATGCTCGGTCCACTAAGGAAAGAAATAAATCTCACCTCCTATTCAATTCTTTGATTTTCTCTTTTAGCAACATCTCCTCAAAGTCTGAAAGAACAAACGAATGCTGCTGTTGCTGGTTCAATTAATGTACATGGGTTACAGATAGTTACATTAATAGCTTTAGCCATCACAATAATGATATTATAGTCTTAGGTAATGTACCAATCAATATGAAATTAAACAGCCAGCCATTTCTCCCTCCTAGTTTTGCTTGTCACCACTTCCCTAATTGGATGTCTTTTGGTGAGTGGAATAAATTAATAGGTATTGATTGTGGGTTACTCCAAAAAAACAGCAAGACGCGACCCAATTATTTCAATTTGCCTTAATCAAAATGTTGCAACTGCAAAATTAATATTGGTTGGTGTATGAAAATTGTGGAGTTTGTGTGTTTAATTTGATGTTCATGACAAAGAGGGTAAACAGGTTGGAATATTTAAAAAGGCAACTAAGAAGAAAAAGGAAATTCTTGAATAATTATTTTCACTTGGGAGATCACAAGTTGGACTGACTTGATGCAGATTATGTAAATAATTGCTACAGTGTATATAATGTTAGAGACAGTTCCAAAATATTTTTATATTTATGACTCAGGCTGGATATATTTTAATGTTCTCTTTAAAAGAATGCTTATATGCAATAATAAAATTATTGTATTTCATTTTAAATTTTGAGACAGAATACCAAAATTATCTTTATTTAAAGTTGCAATGTGAACAGTTCTTCAATATTTTCTGTCTGATACAAAACAGAAAAGGATGTTTGTTTTCTAAATGTTTTCAGCTCCAGTTACTTACTGCCATTAAATATGGTCTCTGTTCAACAGATTAATTAAGCTCCCCACCCCCTCCCTCCACTTTTTACAGTTTAAAAGAAAGAAATAATGATACCTAAGAAATGTTCATTTCTGACAATATTTATAAACAGTATTGTATTGCAAGGTAGTGACAATTAAATAAAGGAGTTTGATGTTCATACACGTGACAATGTTTGTGTTAAATTTCCAGACGCTTCGGGCATTGGCCTTCATTCCACACCAATGCCCGAAACGTCTGGAAATTTAACATAAACATTGGCACTTTTATGAACATCGAACTCCTTTATTTACTGTAGTAACAAGTGCCACGCAGCCTATGAGAGTTTTTTGAGCTTCCCAATGTAATATAAGTAACAATGAAGTCTGATACACAATCCACCGTATGCAAAAAGATGGCGACTGGTACATTAACCTATAATTCTTTGCGCGCAAAAACCCTAAAAACGCTTATGAAAACGCAAAGAAAAGCACCTAAACTTTCAAACTCGGCAAGAGCAATAGTGTTACTACAAGAACAAATTTCGTGAAATTGTAACTTTCTATATACCTTGTGGGCTGTGTTAGGGTCGCAAGGTATTATGGTAAAATGTACAGCCGCCGTATTTTTTTCTACAGCGGATTAAGTTCAGTGTATTTAGGGAGAAACGCTAGTTTATTTGAGTGCTAATCATTTCAGTACTGGACTGGAGCAAGTTACATTGGATAGCATAATTAGACAGCATTTAATCGTGGACTGAAGGTTAGGTTTTAATGTTTAGTATTCTTACACTGTAAAAACATTGTGTGCACTGAACATTTGTATAAGCCCAGCTAGTCCATTGTAATTATAAAGGTCTTTCCCAGTATCGGAGAGAAATTAAAATCCTAATGTATATACATATGATAGAATTTTGCACAAGGAGTAAACATGTTACAGAAGAATTTGTACTTTTTTAAGCACAGCAATTTTCATAAATCAACAAACTCAAAATAATTCTGCTATGAATTGTCTAAGGAGGGATCTCAAAGCATTGGCAGACTTTGTTCAAGTTAGGGTTTTTGGTTTTGTTAGTTGCATTAGCTTAATGAGTGACAACACCATTGCAAAATGTACCAGATAACTAAACATTGTTCTGATCAGTCATTATTATAATTTCCAACATTAATTGTAACTTGTTTATGCGTAATTACATTGCTGGTCCAATTTCCTGTTCTCAAAATATGCAATTTGTGTTACAAAGAAATAAATATATTTTGTTAAATTAATATTTATATATATCTATTTAATATTGTTTCTGTGAAATATTTTGAAATTGCATTTGATCTGGGAATGGATTCTTCAGATTCAGTTTTCAAGGCCAAAAATACTAATGTTGTAATGGTATCATTAACGAGCTATTGGAAAATAAGCTTATTTGAAAGGCCTTTTAAAAGGAAGAAAAATGGCGTTTTCCTTTTTGTAACATCTCCTCTCGTTCCAGAGATATTCAAGATTTTGGAATTATGCAAATGAGGTACTGATGATGTCATAAGGTGTGATATCCTATGGGTGTAAAAACACAAAATACAGCATATCTTTGCAAGTAATGATGCAATGAAATTGAAACTTGGTGAGCTTGTTACAGCCTAAGAAATACATCAGATGGTGTATATTTTGGTGTTGCTATGGCAACACATCTGGTTCCAGATATCTAATATACAGGATTAAAGGTTAATTAGGAGAACTAGTGCAATATGGGCATTGTTCATGCTTTAAATGATCAATATTTTGCCCTATACAGTCACAAACGAGTAATATTTGATTTAAAGAGGAAAGAGACTGGAACCAAGATTGTTGCCATAGCAATATCAAGATATGTATCAAGAGGTGTATTTCTTAATGCGCAGTGTGCTTGCAAAGTTCCAGTTACATTGCATAATTACTTGCAGAGATAGCCGTGTTTTGTGTTTTTACACCCATGCTTTCAAACCTTTTGACATCAGTACCTAATTTGCATAATACAATAATCTATATATCTCTGGAACGAGAGGAGATATCACAAAAAGGAAAACGTCATTTTTCTTCATTTTTAAGGCCTTTCAAATAAGTTTATTTTTCAATAGCTCATGTTTTTTCATTTCATAGGCACTAAAACCTTTAACCCACCAAAATCATGATTTTCTGTATGGGGAGGGTGGGGGTAAACCACAAAATACTCCTGCATGGGACAGTGTCTGTCTTGTGTGGCTTGAGAGTGTGGTATTTCGGAAAATTTTAGGCATATATAAACTGGAGGTGGGGGAGGGGTTCACTCTCTGTTCTCTGTTCTTGTCTCTTTTTGTCTTTCCGACCCTTTCCTATTACAAAATACCATGGCGATGTTCCCGCCGCCGTCGACATCTCGCTTCCCGACCCCTGCCCTCCCGCCTCCTGCACTTCTTCCGTCCCCTGTCTGCTCCACAAACTGGAACCTACTTAATAGAACACCTCTCTAAATCTCACCAGGACATTCTCAAAAGTGGCGTCCCTGTAAGTCGTCCGAGCTTTCTTGTTGGAGGGGCTCTTTAAAACGCTTTTCAGCTTATTTAAAGCTTAAGCGATTTATCATTTCATTCTGTATTTTGGATATGATTCTAGTATAAAGCCTATAGGCCAAGCCTATATTGTTTAACCGACGTGATCATGTCAGGACACCGTGCGCGCCAACATGGCCGCAGTCTCGTCTCCAGAGCCGGCGTTACCCTTATCCAGCGGAACGGGAAACTACATGTCTCCATTCAGGAGTCTCCAATCTAAGCCATTTTAAAGCAGTGAAAAGTAGTCTGCATGAGAAGGAAAATGGCGCTTATTTTTTTAACATTTTTTTTCGTTACAGAGATATTAAAATTTTTAAAATGTGCAAATTAGCTAAGTGTTTATGTCATAGACTCGACCAAATTTTAATCAAATATATGAAGAAAAAATATCTCACCCAGTTTGTATCACAAATGTTTGATTCTTTGCATCATTACTCTACTAGGTGAGTTATGTAATATGAGATTAACATTTATGTTACCATGGCAACTTTCAGGGTCCCAGACCTCCCCGATATTCAAGACTATTCTGGCCAAAAAAAGATAAGCAAGATTTTGGCTTTTTATCTGATTGGTCGAGAAACAATGCTTATGACGTGTTTGTGTTCCCATTGGCTGTCTTGTTTACAAATAAATGAGTCTTCCGGTCGAGACAAAGTATGTTTACAAGTTCGAACGATTGTAATGATTTAGCTGAAACCCTGACAAATTTACGGCATAATTATCAAAAGGCCGAGCACAGCGAGCGTTTTTAAACGCTTACAAGACGCGTAATTTGTTTGCTTGGAGATGTTTTTCAATTATTCTGCAGACATTTTTCGCGCCTGGTGGAAATCTGAGCCACGAAATTAAAGCCAATTAACTGCAGTGGTTTTGACAGCTGACTTGGGAGGCGGATGGCGACCGGTTCAATAAATATATGAGGCGTAATTTTTTTCTTCTTCATCAGTTAAAAAAAGAAAACGTCTAAAAAATTTGCCTGATCGCAGGTTAGGAGCGAGCATCGCTACTTCTTATTTGCCTCCAAAATTATGATAATCATAATTTCCCGGTCAGTCGATCTCGGCCCAGAGTCTTCAATTTTCGAAGTGCGCGGTCATGAGAGAATTTCAAATGGCGGGCGAAGGCGAGAAAAGAGTGTTTTGCTTTGGTGGCTTTTTGTGGATTTTCGACGGAATCGTCATCAAAAACTCCGTTTTAGTTGGTCATAACTATCCTTTATAAAGCTTGATTTACTGCAGTCTTATTCTAGCGGATTTTCAACTGGATTTTGTCGCCCAATAGTGGTTGCTGATTGCCTGGCCAAATCAAAGCAAATAATTGGCATGTAGTTGGTCCATAATATTATGTGCTGGAATATTGTTTGTACATGCAAAATGAACCATAAACTACGATACCCAATGGATACTCAAGCTGCAAGAAGTTACTATAAAGTATTAAGGTATTTCTCACCTGGTTTGGCTAGGTTTTCCCATAAAAGACCCTGAGAAAATGATATCAGCCATTTTAGTTAGCAGGAAATTTGTCAAGAGGTAATGAAAGGCAGCTTACAGACTGGAATATTTGGCGGGAGTAATTTTCAGAATGCGGGACGCCAAATGCACTGTTTGCTTATTGCTTATTGCATTTGGCCCTTTCCAACAATTAAAAGCTAACTGCAAGGTGACATAACATTTTGTAACTAACTGCCAGCAAACATGATTGGAACTAACCACAACCAAACTGCATTTGGTGTTCTGCAAGTTATCCCCCACTGTAAATATTTAGGGTGAAAAATTAGTCAGTGTAAAACCCAGGCTGCAGAATACAGACTGTGGACCAAGTGTAAATTGCAGACCAATGATAAGGTAACAAATTACTACTGAAATCACTTACATCATAAAAGTAAAAAGTACACAACTTTATTTTTAATAAAGTTAGCAGAGTTTTGCAATCAAATTCAGCATACTAAAGTATGCACAAATCCAATAGTGCATGCCTATTGCAAGAGCAAGTCCCGGGAAGAATTACTTCACCCAAGCTTGGGTAGAATAACAGGAGTGCTGCTGGAGATTTGAAACCTACAGGGGACATTGTTTTTTAAACTGCAGCACTGATATTTTTTCCTAAAAATGATCTAAATTATGTTGACTGTTGACCTGGTTACAGTCTTCCCGTAAAACCGTGAACACCTGAAATATTTCAAGAATGTTGATTATGTGGTGACCAATCACAGCAAAGTTCATGACGCGAACAAACCTCAAAACCACAAACTAATTACTGTTGGTGTTTGCAGTTTAGTTTTCTCTCACCCGATTGGCTTTTTTCTTGTAACACAACATTCCATATACATTTCTGATGTTCACGGTTTTACGGGAAGGACTGTAACGAATGAATGTTTCTGATTTCTTTTTAATTTTACAAAAGTTCAAAGTTGAAGTTCAGATCTCACAAAAATGTTATTTTGGCCAAATTATTTTATGGAGATTGGAGATTGGTCTTGCAAAACATCTTTATAATTCTAATCGTCACACAAGCCGGAAATGTTTAATGCAAAGAATCATTTTTTTCCATGGTGGGGTTCTAACAACAATTTCCAGTATAATTCTGTGATTTCAGCAGTATTTTGCTAAGTACATGTACTTTATTTTCAGTCTGCAGTCTTCAGATTGTGGCTTTGTGGCTTTTATATTTCCTGGATGAAATGTAAGAAGGAAGAAAATAATTGCCCTATGGTTGACTATTTATCAAAAGATGATGAAAAAATAGCAATAGGCAATGTTCAAATCGCAAAGCTGGGAGTTCAAATGTGCTCCGCGAGTTTCAGCTTACATTTTGAATTTTAAAGCGTGATTCCCAGTTCAGCGATCTATACTAAGCATGTCTTTATTTTGAGTGGTCTGATGATAAATGACATAAAAATTTAATGGTGGAGCTATTATTTTCCGTTTCTTTGAAACAGGTGGTATTGCCTCATTTTATACATCAAAATGAAACCGGATTTTGGCAGTTCCCTCAAGCAATTTGAGTTGAAAGTTGGTTAGATCAAATTGTAAATCAATATTGGAACACTGCACTGTGCAAAGTTACCATCAAAAGAACAACCGGTTTTACTGGAATATTTATTCTGTCACCAGTTATCAAATTCAAAGGATTAAAGTATTCATTGCTTTCCTTACTGTAATATCTAACCAAAGTAATAAGAATACCATTTTACTACCAGTTAAAGTTACTACCAGTTTTTATACAGAAAATTAGCAGATAATGGTAGTAGTAAATCCAACGGCCTCTTTATTTGATAAAAACTACACTGATTAATAACACTGCCCCAATTTATACGGTGGATAACTTTAAAGTTAAAAGGCTATTTTTATTTCTAGAGTAATATCATTGTAAATATCTTAATTTGTAAATAGTTTCTCCTTTTTACTTATCTATAGGCTTTTATCTTAATTGTTGAAATTTATTCAATATTTTTGTTTTTAGAGGGCCACCAGGGAGAATACATGTACTTTTAGTAATAGGTGTTACCCTCTCTAAATAAAGGTTTTACTAGGTTTTTTAAACAAACAAATATTGTTAATAAACATAACAAAGTTAAGAATCCCAACTGGCAGGAGGCAGCACAGTTGGCTATTTATAAGTATAGCCAAGGAGTTGAACTCAGGGCTACCAAGAACAACACCAGCTAGTGGTCAGAACAGGACTTGAGGGACTTGAACCCGCTTGTGCAATGTTCTAACCACTATACATTATAATAAAAATTGGTGTTAACATATATTGTGATACTGTTGTCCTAATGGTCAGTATTCTAGTAAATAACCATGGTTTAGCAATAAAAAATGGTATATTGACCCTCAGTAATGATTGTTTATTATCCAAAAGATTCAAGTGTATAGGTTTCTTCATTTGCTGAATAGGTGCAGACTTATTGCTAGTGCACTTGACTCCAGTTCAAATGGTCCAGGTTTAAGCCTTGACCAGGTTTTAACTAAGCTTCGCTTCATTCCATATCCATGGGTTTTCAATTTGTGGAATTTTATATATTTTTTTCTTATTTTCATTGTTTTCTTCTTTTTCGTTGTATCCATTAATTAATACATTTTTTTCTACAGGGTGATGTGCACAATTTCATGGGTTATATAAATATTTGTTGTTACTGAGTAGCAAAAAACAGTAGTAGTGGTAATAGTATAACCATACTTGAAAATAGGATCCAACAGGGTTCGTACAGGTCATGGAAAACCTGGAAAGTCATGGAATTTTATAATTTCAATTTCCAGGCCTGGAAAGTCATGGAATTTATGTGTGGTTCACGGAAAGTCATGGAAAATTATGGTTATTTAAAAAGTACAAAATCCATTAGGTTTTTTCGTGAAGAAAGTAGTAAAAACGTACCCAAAATGAAAGATGATTTCCTAGAAAATGCTCAAATTTAGGTTATGAAAAACTTGGACAAGTCATGGAAAAGGTCATGGAAAGTCATGGAATTTCGAAAGTTCAAAAGAGTACGAACCCTCCCAAACAAAGAGAAACGTAACAACTGCTTTTATTAAAAACTAGAATATGGGATAATAGTGCAAGTTCTGATTGGCTTAGCTATCATCAGCGGTATGATAAGCGTTAACCTGCGTGCAGCTGCACGAGTACGCGCCAACGAGAAGAGCCAGGGGGCTCAAATATTACAAGTTTTGTTAATAAAAAAATTATTCCACTCGCGCTTTT
Organism: Blastomussa wellsi; assembly: GCA_947652115.1. Taxonomy (NCBI): domain Eukaryota; kingdom Metazoa; phylum Cnidaria; class Anthozoa; order Scleractinia; family Plerogyridae; genus Blastomussa; species Blastomussa wellsi. Next base: position 8,117,032 of record OX393573.1, read on the forward strand.
TTTTGGTACGTCACAGTTGTAGCCAACTTGGCCCTTCGCGAGCCTCGTTGGCTGTCTACCAATTTATATCCAATGTGCGCTCGTGGAATAATTGGGAAATATAATTCAAAGGCGACAGACCACAATCTCAATGTTGGCTCCTGTAATAAATATAATCTAATTGCCATAACCGTTCATCAGTAGGATGCCTAAAATGCTTGTAATTCCACAATTGGTTTCGGCTCCATTAAATCCTAATAACGACGATGATGATAAAGACGACGATGATAGTAAAGAGTACAAGGATTGTGTTACAGGTTGTAACTGCTAATTTGATTACCTTGTGATGTAATAACAGCAGCAAAATTCGCTTTTACGCTACTGAAGGTGTGAGGAAGAGAAGAGGTAATGAACAAAGTAGTTTTCGTGTAGTCTCTATTCAAATCCAAACCCTTTTATACGTCGTTTTTAAGATAACTCTTCCATATACCTGCCACAGAAAAAGATTTCTGAACCACGCTGGTACCAAAACATTTCTTCGGTTAGGCGTCGTTGCCACTGTGCTCACTTGACCAATGCGGTGACTGTTCGGAACAACAGCTAGGCTAGGGCCACACCCAACAAACAAACTGTGACAGAATGCATCCTTTACCCAGATTAAATGAATGAAACTATGTGATATTGAAACATTTACAGGTGTTCTTGATTGTTGCTGAGAAATATTTATCTATTCCTTTTTTCCAGTACATAATCCATTATTTTTCCCAGCCAGGAATTAGAACAAACCGTCGAATTCCGTTGTTCTCAACAAGACTCAAGCCTTCGTCGAGCTGATTCTTCAGTCGTCCTTTCAAGTTTCAATCAGCCAGCGCAAAATAGCGCAATGACAAGCGCAATGACAACTTACATGATAAAACATATACTAAACCATTTTACCAGCTAACCAGCAACATTTGCGCTGGACTATGCCAGATAAAGTGAGGAACAGACTCGTTGACTGAGTGCTCCTGGAAAAACTGGAATTAATTATCTTATCCTCGATTAACTTGTTATGTACATGCTGAACCAAATGGGGGTGTAGAATTCACAAAAAGTCACAAAATTAACCCCGTTTTTTATCAAAACAAAACTAAAATTGGGGTGTATGTTGGGTATCCAGGTATCCAAACATTTTTTTGATTTACGCACTGTTAAGGAACCAAGCTCGGAAACACTACTCCGCCTGGCTGAGTTAGTGTTAACACTCAACTGTTTTTCATTCGCGAACAATTATTACAAACAAATCAATGGCGTGGCCATTGGTACCAAAATGGGACTCAGCTACGCCAATCTTTTCGTAGGCTACATTGAACACCAATTTTTCAATCAATACAACGGCCCAAAACTTGAACTCTATCGTCGCTACATTGACGACTGTATCGGTGCTACCTCTTCTACCAGAGAGGATCTCAATCAATTTATAACCGCTGTTAATTCGTTTCATCCTGCCCTTAAATATACCTGGGAAATTTCCGATACTTCCTTAGCATTCCTGGATATCAAAGTTTCTATCGAAGGCAACGGTTTATGCACCAGTGTGCACTGCAAACCCACAGATTCTCATAGTTATTTGTTGTATTCATCTTCACATCCATCAGATGTCAAGAATTCCATTCCTTATTCTCAGTTTCTTAGACTTCGCCGTCTTTGAAGTGACGACTCTGATTTTTCCTTAAAATCAGAGGAAATGACCAATTTCTTCGACAAACGCGGCTATCCTGTTTCTGTTGTTCAAGCGGGCCATCATCGCGCCAAACAAATTGATCGACAGTCAGCACTACAAACGTCACAGAGAGAAAACAACGATAGAATCCCATTCACCCTCACATTTCACCCTCACAACCACGCAGTTAAATCCATCATTCTCAAAAACTTTAAATTACTTCAAAATGATCCCGACACTGGTAGAATCTTTTCGCAACCTCCATTAATTTCATTCAAACGCGACAAAAACATAGGTAACTTTTTAGTCAGAAGTGCATTCCAAACTAGTGTTCCGGAAGTGGACCCGGAAGTTTTGAATGCGCTCGCGCACGATGCAAAACATGCCCTTTCATTCACAACGTTGACAAAATATCGGGACCCAAGCGATCTATCAAAATCACTGATCATTTCACCTGTACGTCAGTCAATGCCATCTACTGTATAACTTGCACTCTGCAAAAAGTTATACATCGGCGAAACAGGGAGACGAATAGGCGACCGATTCCGAGAACACCTTCGTGGCGTAGAGAAAGACGACAATGCATCGAAACCGGTCGCGAGACACTTCAATCTCCCAAATCATTCTAAGCAACATATGGCAGTCTGCGGCCTTTTCCTTCACCAAGGAAACACGGAAAGCCGTAAAACTCTAGAACAAAAATTTATTTTTCAAATCGGCACTCTTAATCCTCACGGTATCAACGAACGCTTTTCATTCAACTAATTAATTCCGTTGTTTTCACATTACCAGGCACCAGCCAACAGCGAAGCTCCATCTTTCTGTATATAAAAGACACACGACGCACAATTCCTTGATTCGCTCCGACGAAGGGCTAACGCTCGAAACGTCAGCAATTGAATCTCTTTACGGTGGCCAATTGACATTATCAACCCAGTTGATAAAGCCACATTATATGGGTTATATCGCCTGCTATATCGAATTCGAAAAATTAATCCCGTTTTTCAGTCGTTATCAAAACAAGTAAAATTGGGGTGTAGATTGGATATACAGGTATGGGCTATATCGCCTACTATGTCGAATTCACAAAATTAATCCCGTTTTTCAGTCGTTATTAAACAAGTAAAATTGGGGTGTAGATTGGATATACAGGTATGGGCTATATCGCCTACTATGTCGAATTCACAATATTAATCCCGTTTTTCAGTCGTTATCAAAACAAAAGTAAAATAGGGGTGTAGATTGGGTATCCAGGTATGGGCCAGATCGCTTACTATGTCGAATGCACAAAATTAACCCCGTTTTTCAGTCGTTATCAAAACAAAACTAAAATTGGGGTGTAGATTGGATATACAGGTATGGGCTATATCGCCTACTATGTTGCATTCTGAAAATTAATCCCGTTTTTCAGTCATTATCAAAGCAAGTAAAATTGGTGTGTAGATTGGATATCCAGGTATGGGCTATATCGCCTACCACCTCGTTTATCAGTCTTTATAAAAAAATAAAGTTGGAGTGTAGGATGGATATTCAGGTGTGGGCTATGTCGCATACTAGTTTGAATTCGCATAACTAATCCGACCCGTTTTTCAGTCGTTGTTACAATTAAGTAATAGGGGGATAATTTTGTGATTTATACCTAATGCTGGTGCTAGTGTTGTTTTCACTACGAATCACCGCGACATAGGCGACATAAGCACAAGTAAAACGGACAGTATCCGTTGTTCTTATGCTTATGCTTATGCGCTAGTGAAAACCAGCCTTTACGGCTGACAGTAACTTCAGTGTTAACCACCCAATAGCATTTTCATTTGCATGTACCCAGGTTTACACATAGTTGGAGCGAGGCACTGTGGGAGATAAGGGTCTTGAGCAAGAAAACTACACAATGACCTGGTCAAGGCTTAAACCTGGACCATTTGAACTGGAGTGAAGTGCACTAGTCATTAGGCCACTGCACCTACACTAATAAAAAAGACCATTTGACTTGCCCACTGCACCTTAAATCGATGGTGTACCCCCTGTCCTACATCGACATGTTATGAATGGAATACCTCCCACCCCACGAAGTGTTTTCAGAAGTATTCGTATGGTTTATTCTTGTTGATTCCTAGGAAAGTCAAGGATTTGACTTTTTTTCTAATTCTCGAATCATATTACGCCTGTAATCGTTATTTGAAACATTTTTACGCTGCTCTTAATCAAATTGTCGTATGTTCCCATGTTATTCAAAATGCCGCGCGCTTTGAAAGCATTAATGAATAGGTGTACCCCCTGTCCCATGTCGACATGTTAATGAATGGAATACCGCCTATCCCTTGAAGTGTTTTCATAAGTATTCATATGGTTTATTTTTGTTGATTTGCAAGAGTTTAAAAGGCAAGGAATCGTTTTTCTTACTCATTGATTCGTTTTACGCAGCGCTTAATCAAATTGTCGTATGTTCTCATGTTATTCAAAATGCCCCGCGATTTGAAAACATTAATGAATGAAATACCTCCCACCCCACGAAGTGTTTTCAGAAGTATTCGTATGATTTATTCTTGTTTTTCGTTGATTCGTAGCATTTTAAGAGGCAAGGAATCGTTTTTCTTGCTTACTTATTCGTTTTACGCAGCGCTTAATCAAATTGGGGTGTATGTAAAACGAGGAACCCACCCGGAACCTGCCGGAACCACCCGGAACCGACCCGGAACCACCCGGAACCGATCCGGAACTACCGAAACGACAATTCTTGATAATAAAACATAACATAAAAATTCATATAATTAATAATAAAAAAATTAAATTAAAATACTAATATAATAATTAAGATAACAAAAATAATAATTAAAATGATAAAAAATAATAAAAATCAATTATTCGTACAAAGTATTTTGACGACTCGACTGTGCAAGTCTTAGAGTAGTCACAGAAGATGGATCTAAAGATGACGAAAAAGAACTATATCAGTCGGTTTTCATCCAAACCGAGGAAACGTGCCCTATAATGCCAGGTCGTATTCCCTAAAAATCTGTTCACAAATGTTTACGGTTTCCTTTCAACAGTGCTGTGAAGACTGAACGGAACGATCATGACGAGCTAAATAATCGAAATCCTTCCTTGCCGGAAACAAGTTCAGAAAAGAAGAGGTACGGCTAGGGCAGGTTTATTAAATTTTGTGGAGGCGCAGCGAGCTGCAACACAAAACAACCAGAACGAAACGAAGTCACTCAGGGATTTTTTTCCAACGTCTACTTTCACTGTAGCTTAAAGTGTGTAAGGCAGAAGCCACCGTATTTTCTGTCAACGATGTGCAAGATTCCCCTAGAACTAATACCATTCTTGTTGCCTTGTCACAAGGACATGGTCAATAATCTATGAATTATTTCGTCAGAAAATCATCAACGTGATAATGTTTTTAAAAATACGAGAATCCAAGTGATTACAACGGACAGGAAGGATAAGAACTTTGCTAAAGGCAAACGCCTCTCTTCAAAATGCTATCAGTTATAAAGTCAAGTTGAAAAGATTGCAGGCCGAAACGTTCAATATGCAAGTTCAAGTATTCCTTCACTAAAAGCTATGGGTTTCATATCTGACGACAGAAAAAGACTAGGTCCATTCCCCCTTTCAACTTTTTTCTACTTCTTAAATTAAGAATACGGGCGACGTTTGGCAGTGCCAGGTCATCACCTGTGTGCTAGGCAGTGATACAACTTCATTTAAGCATTTGGAGATTATTCTATAAAGAAGCTAAATATGATATCGGGATAGATTGTCGATTACTCTGTTCACTCCTAATACAGCTGTCATGAACTGGCGAGCAAAAACAAAAAAGATAAGATGAAATGCAATAATAATAACAATAAGAAAAAGAAACAAACATACAGAGCTGGAATTTGCGAATCGAACGTGTCTCCAATTCGAAGTTTTTTCTCAACAATCGTTGTTTTGTCTGCGGAGAATTTCATCACCCGAAAAAGTTTCCTCTGAGGTCGCAAGTTCTCAGTTGGAATGGAACCCTTTTCAGGTGGAGGCAAGCTTGCCTTTTCCATTGTTGCAATTGACAGTGTCGAGCTTGAAGTTGAGCGACCAATCCTCGCCTGTACATCTTCCTCCACCTCTGAACCCTTGCTACCTTGCAGCTTTTGAAGACACTCGTGAGCCTTCACAGCAACTTCGCGCGATCTCTGCTTTTGATAGTGAACTTTGGCAACGGCTGAACTGTGCTTTTGGTCTGCTGACAAAATTCTTTGCTCTTTGCTGGTGAGCTTATCCAGGCTTTGAGTTTCGACAATTTGACGATAGCGCGACGGATGAATGTACTTTCCAATTGCATCGAACACGAGTTTACTCATGGCGTCGCCCAATTTGCTGTGTTTGCCTAGATTTCTCGTGACCAGAACGAACTGGCATTGGGGTTTAAGTAGCGGCCTTACGAAATTGACGTAACTATCGAGCACGTTCATGCTTGCATTGATCAGAATCAATGAATCAAATCCATACTTGCTAGCCGTCTTGAACTGTTTCTGGTCAATGAATCCCCCGTTCTCCTTTTAACCATGTCCACTGTCAAGTACTGATAAGTCATAGGCCGAGATCCCTTCACCTTGATGAACAAATGCACTGCACAAATTTCGTGGCAAATGTTAAGTCCGAGGAATTAACTTCACCTGGAGTAGTTTTGCACGTCTTCACGGTGTTTTCGTAACGCGGCAAATGAAATGTTACCACTTCTAGCAGTTCTTCCAAGGTTGCCCAGTGTCCCTTGGCATCCAGAGTTTCGATGTCTAGATCTTGCGTCCATTGCAGTCTCATCATCTTTGCCACTGTCTTGAGCACTCTTTTAAGGTACAACTCCGTTGAGGATAAGTTCCGAAGAACTGTGTCTGATGCGCCATTTATTTTTCGGAAGTCGATTAATTCAGAGATGGCATCAATGTAGCCCAATCGTCCACCGTGTCCGAGCTTGCATTCATCTTGCAAGTAGTCGATAAACTTGAACAACAGACTATGAGAACACAGGTTGAAGTTCAGCTCAATTCCTCTTCATCTTCGAAGCAAAATTTGAGAAATTTGAAACACCTCTTGACTATCTGCTGGGCCACATGATCTTTCTTGCAACCACCACCACTTCCAGTCAACCATTTAGTGAATGATTCGCCAATCTGGCAAGAAGTCGAAAATGAAGGCAATATTCGCCCAGTCTGGATTGTCATTTTACTCGATTTACCACCATCGGAATCTGCCTTGGAACTTGTGACGAGTCCTTCCAGGTCAGGTTTTTGGTCCAAAAAAATGAACCAACTATGTTTGGTGTTAACATGTTTGCTACACTCTCTCTGACTTTGAAATCCATCATGGCCACACTCTTGTATTGGACAATGATACAAATTGTCGGTTTTATCCTTTTCCAACTGAAGCCGTTTCGGTTTTTGCTCATTTGCCCTTTGAAAAGCGTTTGTCCAAGACGGTCGCTTTTACATCTTAGCCGAGAGCAAGGAACCAATGACAGCTAAAAGAGCTCCATGCATGCTTAAACCTGCCTAAAACATGCCCACGCTTGCCTGTCCCTATTACTATGGAGTAAAATTACACCCCTCTATAACAGACCCAGTGGAATCCTTATCCTCACTGGGTTTTCGGAAAAAAGTCACCGGGTTGGCTAATTTCCCACTGGGTCCGCTTGTTTCTGTTTTATTTTGCTTATTTATTATTATTTTTTGCAAACAAAATACGCTGGGTCACACCGCACAGTCACTGGGTAAAATCAAAATGTTCACTGGGTACTGGGGAGACTAAATTTCCGCTGGGTAGGGGAAAATAATCCACTGGGTAGGGTTTCAGTGGGTCTGTTACAGAGGGGTGTAAAATTCATGTCAGCATATGTGAGTAAAACCGTATTCGACTTACCCAAACAAGTCTGTGCGAGCCCTAATGTTTGCAATTGTCTTCCTTCAAAAGAACAATCCAATTTAGGAACTAAATGGTCCGTGAAAAAACAGGGTCGGATCAAATCTGCATGGCCTTAATTTGTTCCTAAAAATCCAATTTGGGAACAAAACGTTGGGAACAACAATAGACCTTTTTAGCTACGTATGTAAATTGCCCATTTCAGATCATGTGATGCTCTCCCGAGAATTACTCCTTTGTCCATTTGGAAATTATTCATACATTTCCGCGTGGATTTGTTTGAATTTGAAAGCAATAAGTCTCACGGGTATCATCACGTGATCTGAAATGGGGCAACAAACAAACGAAGCTAAAAAGGTCTATTGGGAACAAACCGTTCCATGCAAAGATAGGAACTCGGAACAAAATAGTCCTAAATCATCAATTTGGGAACAATGTGTTCCTCGAACAGATAGGAACTCGGAACAAAACGATCATAAAATTGTTCCTAAATTGTCAATCTGGGAACAATGCACAGATGGGAACTCGGAACAAAACGGTCTTAAATGATCAATTTGAGAACAATGTGTTCCTCGCACAGATAGGAACTCGGAACAAAACGATCATAAAATTGTTCCTAAATTGTCAATCTGGGAACGATGCACAGACAAGAACTCGGAACAAAAAAGACCTAAATCATCAATTTGGGAACAATGTGTTCCATATACAGACGGGAACTCGGAACAAAATAGTCCTAAATCATCAATTTGGGAACAATTTGTTCCATGCGCTGATCGTAACTCGGAACAAAACAGTCCTAAATCAGCAATTTGGGAACAATTTGTTCCATGCGCTGATCGTAACTCGGAACAAAACAGTCCTAAATCAGCAATTTGGGAACAATTTGTTCCATGCGCTGATCGTAACTCGGAACAAAACAGTCCTAAATCAGCAATTTGGGAACAATTTGTTCCATGCGCTGATCGTAACTCGGAACAAAACAGCCCTAAATCATCAACTTGGGAACAATTTGTTCCATTCACATCTGTGAACTCGGGAAAAAATGTTCTTATTTTCCTTGAAAGAGAACATTTTGATCCTAAATTGTAAAAACGCTGGTCCTCCTAAGGTCAATAGGAACCCAAAAATAAGGAACAATCGATACTAGAGGAACGTTAATTTAGAAACAATTGAACAGTCAACAAAAGTTAAAATCAGTTAAAAACAGGGCACAAATTTAAAGAAAATGTCAAGAAAACGGTCAGATAAGCGCTTAGGTCAAATTAAAGAAATCTTCAAATCCTGGTTTATTTATTGCGCTCAAAAGCAGTAAAAGAAACAATGAAAAATTTTGGGAAATGTATAAGGAGGAGGAGGAGGAGCTGAGGGGGAGGAGGAAGAGGAGCTGAGGGGGAGGAGGAGGAGGAGCTGAGGGGGAAGAGGAGGAGGAGTTGAGGAGGAGGACGACGAGGAGCTGAGGGGAGCAGGAGGAGGAGCGGAGGAGGAGGAGGAGCTGACGGGGAGGAGGAGCTGAGGGGGAGGAGGAGGAGGAGCTGATGAGCTGAGGAGGAGGAGGAGGAGCCCCGCCCCCTCATCTCATCAGCTCCTCCTCCTCCTCAGCTCCTCCTCCTCCCACTCAGCTCCTCTTCCTCCTCCTCAACTCCTCCTCTGCTCTTCCTCCTCCTACTTTTCGTAATCATATGATAATCTTATGATACTTACAGTATTAGATGTGAGAGGGAACAGAAATTTTGGGAAACGACCTCAGCTCATCAGCTCCTCCCCCTCAGCTCGTCCTCCTCCTCCCCCTCAGCTCCTCCTCCCCCTCAACTCCTCCTCAGCTCATCAGCTCCTCCTCCCCTCAGCTTCTCCTCCTCCTCCTCCTCCTCCTCCTCAGAAGGGATTTGATTGAGAATACAATCTTTGTTTTTAACATTTTGCGTGATTTTTATTTGCGCGACGAAGAAAAACAAAATGGCGGATTACAGATACCAAACCCTGAGCTTCTGATTGGCTACTGCGCAAACCGTCGCGCCTTACTACTACAATATTTGCTTGTTTGTTAACATTGACCCTGAAAAGCCCCAATGGAGAGTGGTCAATGAATTATTATTATTATTAAAAATCTCTGCTGGCGCGCTTGGTGGCCTGGAGCTCCACTTTTGAGTTGGCTTTCATCAGTTTCAGTATATCCCAGATCTGATACTTTGTTGGATCAGAACTTCCACTCTCTATATCAGCCATATTGGTGTCCCCAAACAAAGAAACGGCGGCCATGTTGGTGTACCAAAGTATTCCTCCGGGAATTGAGCTCTATTCTTATGCAAACATAGTCTTTTGTTTCAGTTATCCAATATGGCCGCTGGTCACGTGGATGAAAACGCTCTACAAGCTGATGTTAATATGGTGGTGTCAAACAAATGTCCAATCATTGGTGAACAATTTGTGATTACTTTCTCAAACATAACTGGCTACCATAGCAATAGTATAACCTGTTAAAAACTCCCTACCCGGTGTCCCCCATTTTATGTTACCGAATGTTGAAATGATAAAAAATGATAAAAAAAAATACGTAGGTGCGATAATTAAAATAGAGTACTGCTAAAAAAATACTGATGTGATTACTTTTCGGCATGCATAATGACATGATTGCAAATTAAAACTTGTGTAGTTGGGGGAGCTATTGGCCTCGTTGTTTTCTTTTGTACTGTATTCCCACAATTAATCGGTATTACCAAAAAATGCACCGAACAAGTTACAAACTAGGACAACTTCAAACATAAGAATCATTGCCATTTATTAGCCTGATGTTTTCTTAGCAGAAAATTCGTATCCCCCTACATAAGCAAATGCTGTGGAATTCAAGCAAAGAAAAATTCTGGGCCCACACCCTAACCATTGGACCACAAAGAGAATATTGTCCCGCTTTATTACTAGGATGACATCAAAAACAAACCTCTGCATGTTGTGGCTTCTTGTTATCACTTGTAATTCGTATTTGGCGCGCTTTTACATGTAACATGACCCGACCCCGGGTAGGCGGGCTAACTCACGGTGAAGCGTTTACATCGCAAAACGCGACCCTGGCTAGGCGAGTTACCCTACCTATCATGTAATCACAATCAGAACAAAAATGCGAGACTGTACGAACAGGCGGGTTACCTCACCTACCCGGGGTCCCCCGACTCCATATAAGCAGGCCCTTAATTATTTATTGCTGCCAAGGTTAGGAGGCAACCATCCTAATCGAGATTTCTGGATTGTGCCAGCAGCATCAAAGCAGCGTTGTTGCGCATTGCATATGAACCGTCACCTATCGACCTATCTGAGCAGCTGAGACTTCGGCGATCGCCAGGATGGGATTGGTGGTATTATGCACGCCGCAAGGTAGTATTCTCCTTTTCTGCTTTGATTGCTATGCCGAACATGAGTTTATTCGCTCATGGACGTATTCATCAGTGCCACGACCGTTTTGGTTGCATGTCAAGAGGAAGTCAATGTCCTTTTATAAGTGTTGTTCCTGCAACAGCATTCCACTTACTTACAACAACAACAACAACAACTTTAATTGTACCCAGCATTTTTTACATATTTAGTTAAAGTAATAACAAGAAATAGAGAGTACTGGCTTCCCTAAATAACCGTAAGGGGACTAGAACAACAGGGCAAACATGGTAATAGGACTGAGCGGAGTCCAATTCGATCTGTAATTATACGAGTGGTGGGAGTCCGATTTGTTTGATTGCAGACTGAATTGGACGACACGAAGTCCTGTTACCAATTAATCACAACTATAACAAAATTCGAGAAAAACGTCCGCAAAGAAAAACCTGTTGACGATTTATCATCACTGCAATGAGAAGTGGTGTTTGAAAATGAAAGTTTGAAAATAAAGGAGTTTCAGTCGTATTTATAAGGAACCAAAGAAATAGTGCGCGCATGCGCAGCACGCAAACCTTGTTATTGACACTTCAGCTGCGCGCGCTCCAATTTGGTCAAAAATAGGGCGTGTTAAGAACCAATCAGATTCGAGAATTTTGTTATAGTTATGACTACTGGGTTAATAGTCAAAACTACCCCTTGTTCGGTGTGGGCGAACCAGCGTGAGGTAAGCACGAACAAAAGACTTGGCTGTTGACAGAGACTCCCATCGTGCAACGTTCATCAATGAATTCCGCTTTACACAGTTTTGTACATTGTAATTAATGAATGCCCAACAGTAGCGATTAAGTAGGTACGATTTATATGCAAATGCAGCCATAACACTACTGGAACAAAGACCTGAAAAGAAAATTTCAGGCTTTGGACGGGATTCGAACCCACGGCCTCTGCGTTACCGGTGCAGTGCTCTACCAACTAAGCTATCAAAGCCACATGAGAGCGGCCGTATGTGGGTTAGCCCTTAAGGTGGACGAAATACCTGGCGGGGCATGGTGAATAACAAATTAATGAATGCCCAACAGTAGCGATTAAGTAGGTACGATTTATATGCAAATGCAGCCATAACACTACTGGAACAAAGACCTGAAAAGAAAATTTTCAGTCTTTGAATGGGATTCGAACCCACGGCCTCTGCGTTACCGGTGCAGTGCTCTACCAACTGAGCTATCAAAGCCACATGAGAGAGCGGCCGTATGTGGGTTAAATACCTGGCGGGGTATGGTGAATAACAAATTAATGAATGTCCAACAGTAGCGATTAAGTAGGTACGGTTTATATGCAAATGCAGCAATAACACTACTGTAACAAAGACCTAAAAAGAAAATTTTCAGGCTTTGAACGGGATTTGAACCCACGGCATCTGCGTGCTCCGTTAAGCTTATACAGGGCTTTACAGTCTCGGGTCCTGATAATCTGAGGAAAGAGGTTTCTTTTTCAAGATTTAGATAGTTTTACCTACTGATTTGTAAAAATTCCGCACGGTGTTAATTCAGGTCAACTCAAGATGTCGGCAAATCTGGATGCTTACGTCGGCATGTACTAAAACCCGAAACAACGAAACGAAAACACCGAAACGACCGAAACCACTAAAAGGATACGACCGAAACCAGCGAAACAAGTATTACAGTAATCCCCTTCGCAGCAATTTTTTGGTATGTCACGCAACGCATTCCATTCGAGGAATGTTAAGGAAGTTATTGATTTCTCTCCAAGCTTTTCAAATACTGTCGAGAATTACGGGAGCTCAATGTCCCTTTTTCAGGCTGCGAAGGGGACTATTAATGCTTGTTTCGGTGGTTTCGGTCGTATCGTTTAAGTGGGTTCGGTCGTTTCGCTTGTTTCGTTTTGGTCGTTTAGGTGGTTTCGTTCAGTTGTTTTGGGTTGAATTTTATTACAAAAACTTGTGGCATGGAATAACGGAAAAAATTACGATACGCACGACTTTTATTTTCTAACGTGCGCTAAATTTAAATTCGTTTGTTTGATATGATTTGACTGTGTTTGAATAGTTTCGATAGTGACGGAAATCCAGCACAACCAAACACGCAAACAAATTGGTTCAATTGTGTTCCATTGCCGAACCCAATGACCCCTAGTTCTTACATTGATTTTCAACTAGTTTGATTACTAACATCCTGCTAACTACTAACTATGCTTTATACCGAATCAAAAAGAAAACGTTTCATACTTTTACCAATATTAGTTTCAGACGATTCAGAAGCATAGGCCAGGTATGATGTAATAATGTTGCTTCATACACGGAAGCTGTGGAATGTGTTTGCTAATCTGTTTGTTAAGTCTCTTGATGAGAGATACTGCCAGTTACATTTGAGACAGGAAGTGAGCTCGTCCATTCTCGTCAGGTCTCAGTGTGAGGATATCACATCCGATTTCTGTCACTAGTAAGGTCTGTTCAAACTGGGCGGATCTCTTACCATCCTAAAACGTAATGTTGTTTGTGTTATTTAGTATGCCACTGCAAAATATCCAGGTTCAAATGGAAATGCACTGAACTCTAAAAAATGTATGAGAAAGTATGCCCCTGGCACAGTGACGTCAACACGTATCACTCATAATTTTCGCTTATAACAACTAAACGTTTTCTATATAACCCATATATTATTGCGGGCCCAAGGGAGGCCAGCAACACTAATCTTGACAGTGACCAGCGGATTGCATATTACACGTGCACACCACGTTTATAACAGCTGGGCAGTTCAGTAACTAGCCTGTGTCGAGACGTAATCTAACCCCGGTTATATAGGGCTGCGAAGCAGCGCCAAAATGCTTGTTCTGGACCCCAGACGAATTACCTGAAGTGCGTTTCGAATTGCACTTTAATCTGATTGGCTTACCGATTGCGGTGTGAACTGCCGGGAATTCCTTCAGCCAATCGGAGAAAATCGCAGCTTATTAAACAATGGCTTTTCTTAACAGACCAATCATGGTGCGTACTCAAATTCTGGAACACAAGAACAAGGATTTCGGCCCTGGTTCGGTGAGGTAAATAACTGGGGTTTAAGAATTACATCTGAGACGCAGGCTATTCAAACCAGAAGTTGAAAATTTTCTTCTTCCACCAAGAACGACCAGAATGCAATAAATGTGTCAATCACAACAGTTTCACACGTCAGCACCACGTTTATAAATTGATGGACAGCATTGAAAATAAAGCGGCTAAATAAACAACAAAGGAGTAAAATCTCCGCATGATGCGTATCAGATAACACCAAGTGCGTCTCAAATCTGTTCACTTCAAAAGCGTAAAAGTCTGAGCTAAAAATTTGAAAAGAAAACAAACGTGAGAGAAACTTTTTTTCAATTTGAAGGTCATTTAAGATGAAACCAAAAGTTGTATTCCAAAGCGTCGAAATAGCAAAAATTTCAAGCAGTGCAATTCTGCATGCAAGAATAAAATAAATTCACGTACCACGCTACAGGGAAAGTTTTAAGTTCAGTCGATGGTTGCAGTCAATTGTTCACTCAATGGTTTTGCCGATCGTTCTAAAAATTCCATACAAATCTGAAGTATTGTATTATTATTACCATTTTATATTCAGAAGTCTTGAGAATCTTTTTCATGTTTGCGATTTGAAGCCAAACCCACCAAAAAACCGCCATGACAGCGTGCCTTCGCGGCCGTCTATTAACTATTAAAAGATAACTGCTCTTATTAAGAGACGCTTAAAATTGATCGGTGTTTTTGCTTTCATTTTTCGCCCAAAAGAGGGGATTTTCTGTGTTCAGAATGAAAACAAAGGCTTGGAAATTTGTAAACAAGTGCTGCGACTTGCCAAGACGCGCAATGATTTTCTTATACATGTTGCACGCGCGGATTAAGGGAAAACTTCTTTGTAGGACCCCAAGAGTTCACTAAAAGTATGGACAGGGCAGCACGTTTGTTTCGGCTGACATGGGAGCCCATCGATTAAGTGTATCTAGGCCCGCACTTTCTAACCTGTGTTTACCACTAGTACTAGGAGTAATTCCCACCTGCAAACAGAATCCCCCGAAGGGCTTTGGGAGAGAAAAACATATTCAGCGAGTGAGGCAAGCAGAACGTGGCCTCTGCTCGCTTCCCTTCGCTCGCAAATTCGGCTCTCTGACTGCACTCGCTGCACTTTTGTTCGCCAAAATTCCCACTGGGGAGCCTGTTTGCAGGCTATTTAACAATTATTCCACGAGCGCGCGTTGGATATGGGATGGTTATAGCCAACGAGGCGCGTAGCGCCACAAAAATATTGTACAAAACATTGCAAACATTGCAAAAATGCATTCTTTTACGCGTACTCGTAACTTTTAGGTCAATGGTATACGAGATCATATAACATTGCCTCTCAACCAATCAAAACCCAGGAAATGCAATATACCATAGCTGGTTTTTATTAGTGCGTTCAATGCTTTCAATTTGCTTTAATTAACTTTTGGGGGAATTATGCTAAAATAATGTTACTTTTAGTGACTTTTTGCCAGTATTTAGGAACCACCAAAAGAACATGATCAATACGATAAAAAAAAAACTAGTCACGCACCATACTGGAAGCCATGTAGCAACTTGCACTTGGTTTGGAAGTTTATTTTGGAAATTTTTAAAACCGTAATGATGCACAGAGTGAGCCAAAAACTCAATGGAGAGATTCCTAAAAAAGTTCCAATGAGATGGCCTTTATTCCAAGAGAAATTCATTGGAATTTTTGTTGTTGCTTGTATTTATTAATTCGCTGCTTTACAGAGTAACTGAACGGGCTATTTAATTTAGAACAATGGATAGTATTCCCTTTTGAGATGCAATGCAGACGCAACGATTAATACGATTTTACAAATGTATCTACCTGTGTAACTGCAGTCCAGTTGTCAGGCCAGATCTCATCCCGCCAGGTTCCTTAAGTCAAGTCATTTGTTCAAGTAATGACATTAGCGAATTGATTAAAGAAAATAATAAACAATAAAAGTAGTTTAGGCAGCACCGAATTATACCTGGTTTTTGGGCAGCATCAACATTAAAATGGACAGTCGGAATATAATTAAAAACAAAGCGCGAGAATGTTCTTAATTTACACAGATTAAATGAAAGTTAGGCGAAGCAGTGTTGACATTTCTGGGTGCATGCCCGAACGGAGTTATACCCGGCTTTTCTGCAGCCATTTATAGGGCGATTTTTTGCTGACGTCATTGTTTACTTTCCTCATTAGCATACGACTTTGCTTAGATAAGGCACCTTGCTTTGGATTGACTTCAAACATTTAAATGCTTGTGAAACTTAATGAATGCAATTTTAGCTACTATCAAAATCACTAGAGTGGTAAAATGCAGTCACTAAATTTCGTCTCGCGGTGCACCAATCTCGATAACGTGAGTTAACAACGTTTATCACGTGGAGGCTGTTTATCAATTGGTGATTTTCAGATACTCTCTGCTGCAAAACAGTCTGAAACACATAAAAATTAAGCAAAACCTGCCATTCTTTCAAACTGAATTCATCTCGTGAGTTTTCCGACTCTTTCCGCTCTTGCAATATTCAGTCACCAGAGCTGATATTCTTGCAACTCGATCAAAAAATTATGGCCTTATGCTAATGAGAAAAATATTGTAAACAAAGACCCGCCTATATAAAAGCCCTATACAAAAGCCGCCACTTTGTTTAAAATGTGAAATGTAATTCTACTAATAAACAAATAGAAGTTTTACCATGGCAATTCCACAGCATGGCTCTTCACCTACCGCTTCCGATGAAATTTGAATTTTTTTTCATGACGTGTTGGAGGAAGGAAAGCGGAGAACCCAGAGAAAAACCCTTATAGCAAGGCCGAAATCCATCAACAAATCCAGCCGAAATAATGAATCAACAAGGTTTAGTTTTATGTGCGTATATTGTATTGCATATGGTCAGGATGACTATCTGTTAAATCACTATTACTTCTTCTCTACAAGTACCACATTAATATACCGGTATGTCTAGATTTTTAAAAACCGGATCAAAGAAAATTTTGAGTGAAACTTGTGCGAGTCGTTATTTTTCAAAAGAAACTATTTCCAAATCTACATCTACACATTATCAACTCGATAAAAAGTCGTGAGACATCACACCAACTATAAAATCTGAAGATGACGCTATAAAAATGTTAAGGAACAGCAGATTCTTTTTTCCTTCCTTTTGTCATTGGATCAGTGTTGTTATTATTTTTCTTTGCTCCTTCCTTGGCTCGATTTTAAGTCATAATTTACAGGGGAAACAAAGTCTTACTGTCTGTTGAGTACAAAGTGCAAGGGGGGTCCAAAAATTATTGCTTAACCCGGTTTTGAGAAATCCAGTTATCATTATATACACATTAAGCAGATGAAGACTGTTGGTTGAGAAAACTTCTAACACTAACAAACATACTACATGCATGCAATTGCAATGTATTTACAGAGTGTCGAAAGTTTTAGACAAGATCTCTGTCTTACAATTCTTTTGTACAGTATTGAAATTCTTTCCTCGCCTTGGTGATGGAAATTGATTGAATGTATAATAACAGAAGGAAGCTTATCAAGAACAGAACAAACCCTTCATACCTTGAGAAATCATTGGTTCTATGGTAAATGTGTGTCCTGGCTTCATGACGCCAACAGCTTTATTTTCTGAAATAAAAATGCCCCTGTTAGTACAATGACTGAATGGTTAATGAGTGTTTGTGCTTTGGAGTTGTAAAAGAAAAAACAAAAAAGGCCAAATAGGCCATAAAAACTTACTAAAAACACACTATTTTCTGCAAAACCGAGTAGGGCAATCAATTCTGGTGACCTAATGACTTTCATGTAACAGATTTTGTTCCAGCCGCTTGCTGTCAGTGACAATGACTTGAATCAAGCAAGGCATGGTGAACACTTACTTGAATAATGTGGAACACTTGGTGCAGTATGGAACAACCTGAGAAAAGCAACAAGGTCGCACATTAGCATGTGAGCTTAGCTTCAGACAATAACAAGCATTATTTACTTACTCGTGAATTCCATGGCCACAGTAACTTCTAACCACAGAGAAGCCATGAGCTTGAGCATGTTTTTGAATTATGTTCCCAATCTCTCTGTATTTTACACCAGGCTTCACTGCAAATTACATACAAATGTATTAAATTTCCCTATCATCAAATTATAAAAGCATTAAAGTTCTTTACTATTGTTGACATTTTACATGCACATTAGAAGGAGAGTACTAAGTTATCTTTTCACCACTTATTATTATTATTAATTGTTATTATTGTTATTATTGTTATTATTATTATTATTATTATTATTATTATTATTATTAGTAGTAGTAATACAGTCAATGGCTTGAACCCAGGGATAACAGCCGATTGTGTAGTTTGATTGTTCGGGTGAGGGTAGTCCTGAGAACGACTGTTGTCGGTGACAGTGACTGACGTTTCGACAACCTGAGCGGAAGCCATCATCAGAGTCATGTGAACAGTTGTTTGTCAGTCGAATGTTATAAGTCTGGTTCGTGAAAACTGATTGGTCAGTTTAGCCGTGATTCGACTGACAAACAAATCTACACATGACTCTGATGATGGCTTCCGCTCAGGTTGTCGAAAATGTCAGTCACTGTCACCGACAACAGTACTTCTCAGGACTACCCTCACCCTCACCCAGAAGATCAAACTACATAATCGATTATTATTATTATTATTATCCCGAATATTGTAAACCTGATATTTGTCACCTGCAGGCAGCAGTGAATGAACGCAGTACATACCTGCTGATATAGCTTGGTTGATGCACTCATATGTCACCTTGACCAGCTGTTTGCTCTCTTCACCCACTTCACCAACAAAGAATGTCTCATTTAGATCTCCATGAAACCCATTGTAATAAATAGTGATGTCAACTACAGATTGAAAAACATCAAAAACTAAGTTGAACTCAATAAATGAAAAGACCAACAACTACATTATCAATGGAACAACGTGGGGGTAGGCCATGGCCTACCCTGTGGCCTACGGGTGGTCAGATAAAAAAAAAATAATAAAATGAGTGAGGGTTGAACGACTACACTGGAAACAATATTTTCAACCTTGCTGGAAGTGAAACAATGTAAATGCTTCCTGTACTCAGCCTTTGAAACATCCTATCTCTTGCCTGCAGTGCATCAGGCGACATCGTTCATTAGCTTCGTTGGATGTTCTCAGTACAATACTGGCCCCACTCCTCCCCCCCTTTGAGTGGGGGAAAACGTCGACGGCAGAGAAGAAAGTGCTACTTAGGGAGTGGGAGTGAGGCTGAAACACAATACTCGAACGATGTTGCCTGCACTGTAGGCAAGATATAGGATGTTTCAAGGCTGAGTTTCATTCCCTGTAAAGTTGAAAATAATTTCCATCTATTGTATCACGTGTCAAGTTCGAGCCCGAATCAAGTTCGAGTTACAAGCCGAGTTCGAGACTGACAAATTTATAATGTTTCTTCTTTTTTTAATAACAAATATATAGTTTGGCTATATTTGCTATTGTCAAACAAAATACCGCAGAAGCAAAGGAAAGAAACGACAACAAATCCGGGCGATCGCTTCGATTTGTAGCTGAATATGTCACGCAACGCAAGATCTTGTAAGGTAGAAATTCAGGAAAAAACCTTTTTCAAGCAATTTTAATGTCGAATTTTATAAGTGTGGTTTTAAATCAGATAACCGGCGAGTTTCAATTAGACTTTATCACTGTCAGAATGACAAAGGAAGGGTTCCAAAATTATATTGCTGGAAAACGATGAAAGAAAAAAAAAAAAATTAACACAACGAAGGTCACCCATCCAAATAACTACGGCAATCGTACGACTAGAAGGGAACCGGTGCTTTCTTCTAGTATAACAACAACAACAACCGTATCGGTAGCAGACGAGATGAAGAACTAATTGGGACTAAGAGTCAGGTAAATCAGTTAATAAAAGGTTATGACAGTGTAGGTTTAGAACAGACTGCCAAATTTAAACCATGTATTTCTCTCTTTGCATGACCTTGACCCTTTGTTGCTGATATACCACAAGGAAGCACAAGTTCACATCTGATCCCTGAAGCTAAGCCCTGTTGGGCAGGGTTAGTATTGGATGGGTGGCAGACAGGATGGCTTTTCTTTTTTCCATTTTTTTTGTCTTCGTAATTTTAAATGACTATTTCAGTGGCATTTCACGTTTCACATTTGCCTTTCTAACGGCTTCTTAATTTCACGTTTTTGAGGTGAATTTAATCTGTAAATCCTCCCAAAATTGCAGTCAAGTCGTCGTCAAGTGTCCACGATCACCTGGTTTTGTTGTTGTTGCTTGTGTGTGCATACAAAGGATATTATTGAAGGTGAAAACAATATTGACACGACTCGTGACTCGAACTTGACTTGAAACTTGAATGACAGTAGGATACAACTGGGTTGAAAATAGTGTTTCATTCTTTGCAATATACCCGTTAATATCCAAGTGTACTGGTTCCGCTGTTACTGATTTTATTTTGTGATTTTTGGAAAAATCTGACCACTGCTAGGCCATAGGATAGGCCATTGGGTAGGCCATGGCCTACCTCACGTTTTGTCCACACCCCCCTACTGTGGCTATGCCCAAAATAACTAAATATCAGGCAGACAAATGACTTTTAAAAACTTTGCACATTTATCTTTATCAACAAATGCTTAACACACCTGTTTTTCCCCAAAACAATTTCTTTGCCAGTCAACCACTAACTCTGTGCTTCATTTCTGGGCCCTTCTATGTGTGCTTTTTGTGCAATACAATACATTGTATATATTGTATTAACTCTATAGTATGTATGTGTATATTGTATACGTTGTATTAACTATTATGTATGTTATTTGTACTAGCCAACCCTTGGAGTACAAAAATCTGATTGATTTCTGATTGAAAACAGCTCAAATAAGAGCACTAAATCAAGAGACCGGGAGATTTAATGAAACACTTGAAGACTCCTGGGAAAACCAGGAGAGTTGGCAGGTATGGTTATTTGTAACAGGCTACTGCACTTGAATATACTGTAAGAGTATATGCTTTTTTTGATTTTTGTGTCTTGTGCGAAGCACAGACACAATGCTATAACGCTAAAATTTTGGATATGGGCTTCATATAAGGCAAATTACGACGTCATACTAATATAGTTTTGCCAAGGTTTCTCCCTTGTGACAATGCACATGACGTACTTCATATGGGTAATAGTCATCAATAATAAGTTGCAATTTCTTCGTGATCTGAAGAGATCAGCCGATAATAATCGGAACCAATGGAATGTGAGGTAGTAAGGAAAAAAATTGTGCCAAACCATATGCTTTTAATGAAGCAAGCTTCGAGTATTTCGTCAACATCATGTGCTTTGGGCGAAGCAAGCTTTGACAAATCTATGTAAACAGTAGTTTATTAAGCAGCTGTCTGATCGGTGAGTGAGCTTTTTGTTTCTTACTTTGTGCTGCCTAAAGAAGTTTATATACCAAAAAATTCCTTACTATGAAATTCTTCACAATTTGGGGAAAGAAACACCCGTTATGAGAATATATTTCGGCTCGAAGCAAGCTGAGGGATTAATAAGTCGTATCAGGATTCAGGGAGATGTAAATAAATGGCAGAAAATTCATGCTTTGTTGTTTGTTAAATGGACCCGATTGTATTTCGACAAAATCATGCTACCACTTGTAATCTTGATAACTATATTGCAGGTCACAGGTCACAGGTCAGATTTCACAGTTGCTGTTTTCAGTCTCTTCCTCGAATTATTGTACTGAATGTTCCAGTTTACATGGTAGGCTAACCATCATGACAACAGTGAGGTACAGTTTTTTGTGCGATATTCGACTTCTGAAAACCAAGCGAGTGTCTGCATAAAATCCATATACTATGAAAATAAACTAAAGAAAGAATATAGAAGTATTATTCCAGTTCATTTGCATTGCCTAGGTCACTTTCAAGATGACTGGATTTCATCCCGATGCATCTAGTTTAAGCAGAGAAGACCTGGAAACTAATCTTGCAACGCATACACACGCTAAAAATGCCTAGCTGCAGCACAGGGAAACCATACAAGCAGTGCGTCTTTGTATGTTCGAAATATAAAGAGATGCATGGGAACACTGAAAGCGTCCTACTATCGAAAACTTATTTCGAGTAATGCCAAAACCAAAACCAACCAAAAAAAATAAGCATTACTCAAAATAAGTTTTCGATAGGACGCTTTCAGTGTTCCCATACATTTCTTTATAGTTTGAACATACAAAGACGCACTGCTTGTATTGGTTCCCTGTGGTTGCAGCTAGTTGTAGCTGCGGGGACTACTCAGAAAAAAGAAGAGTTCTGCACAGTTTTCACCCATTAGAGAGGGAAATTCACTTGATGCAATACACGATTTTGAAGGTCAGTCAATTTGTAAAGTAATTGTAGCGAACCATATTTTAAAAACAATTAACCCGTTACCTGCTGTACTCGTAGAATTCTTGTCTCAGATGCAACCCTCACAATGTGGCATGCACTATCACCTCAAGCACTCTTGCGCTTGTTTCGTGCTCCCCAAATAAAACGGGCTAAAACTTCAACGTATATTCTTTCTTTTTTTTTTCATAGACATCATTTTATGCACACACTTGGTTGGTTACTCGAAGTCAAATGTCGCACAAAAATGTACCTCACTGTTGTCATGTTGGCTATCCTACCATGTAAACTGGAACATTCAGTACAATAATTTGAGGAAACAACTGAAAACAGCAACCGTGAAATCTGACCTGTGACCTGCATTTTAGCCCCGCCGATCAATTTTTAATTTTATTGCTGTTGTTAATTGAAATAAGCCACTATTTAAATTTGCAGTCTCTTTGTATATGTCAGTCATAACTTGAATGACAAGGCAAGAGTGACAACAGAATGGACTACTGTTGAAGTTTCAAAACTCACACAAGAAGACAATTCACAGAGTCTGTTTTGTTTACTTTATAATTTATAATTGAAAAAGTAAAGTGTAGCCGAAAGTGTCAGTCATAAACTGTCATTCTATTTTTGTTATCATTGAATCCTCATTTTATTATTTTTATAAAATTATTCACAAGTTGGAGAAAGCTATTAGTTAAATGTTCAGCAACTGTTTTGTATTTCCGTTCATGATTTAATGATTCTTTCGTGCAATAAATTTGTGATCAATTCATTTTATCATTACAACTATCATGTTATGCAAAAATAAAATTCATTCCAGCTAGCTTTGGGACAGAAGTTTGTTTCCTGTGACACTCTCAAAATAGTATTTCCCTTGCGAGTAATTTTCAAAAAAAAAAAAACATATCTCCACTCGGTTTGCCATAGTAAATGAAATTGTGTGTTTCCTTCCAGCCATCAGAAAAAACTGCCCCAAAGCCATTCTAAAAATACCCCTAAGCGTGGACTGGAGGGTCCCTCCTTGTTCGCCCATTTGCCCTTGCTACTCGTCTTTCTCCACATCACCCTAATGCTTTTTAATTCTACCATTTTTTCTTTGATGTCCTGTTGACGCACAGTAGCGCAGTTATGTTGGAGCTGCACATGTACCTCATACTCCTGCTTCAACACGTACTCTATTCTGCAAAATTCTTAATTTACCAGTCCATTCACTAAAAGCATCTCTGAATCACTCAGTTACCTTGCACAAGACACATGTAAGCATTGCTGACCTATTTTTAGTCGGGCCACCGACTATCGGTTTACCGTCGTATTTCTCCACAAAGCTCAGTCGCGTGCAATGACGGTGGAGCCACTCTAAAAGATGGCATGTGTAATGAGTGTATATTTAGAAACAGGTCGCTCCGCAAACTCAAAAGAATCAAATGATTTAGCGAAGGTCTCACTAGAATAAATTGCAAACCAGGAATCAAATGAGTGACTAGGAACGAGTCTGTACATTATGGGATTAGCAACTATTGGTCCACAAAGTCAGAAAGAGCACACTGAGATTTACAAAATCCCCAGGTTTGGTGTTAATCGGGCTAGTTTTGACTGAGATACAGCCATTTAAATACGTCAAAATTACAAAGAAATGTTTGGTAATCTGGACACAGCATCCGGATGGCCATACATTTCTTTGTAAATTCTGACGTTTTTAACTGGCTGTATCTCACTTAATATTGGGTCAATGTGAATCAATAGTTGCTAATCCCATAATTTGTTGTCCCCCTTGGTTTGAAATCAGGCAATGTTGGACTTTCATCGGAGTGAGGATAAACGTAATGGTTATATTTATGTGACCTCTATCGCAATTATAAAGCTTACATTTGTTATGTTTTTGCAAAAAACAGAGTACATTCTCAACTGTTGTTTTTCTATTTGTTAGTTTTGTCGCTTTTGCGCGTGAGCTTATATTATATTCGCATATCGTTGTGCAGGAATGTTTGTTTGGTATCAAATAACGCGTTGACAGTACTTCTAACATGTTTCTGTTACCAGACCGAAATGTAGCATTTCTAAACGTTGTTTTAACTATATAGAATAATAAATACATGCAGTGGTTTACTAAAATTTATTATGGTAAATCATATTTTGCTTGTTGAAAATAAAGATGAAAATTTACTTAAACTTGCTTATAATTTTTTTTATATCTCATTCCGACCGTGCTGTAACTACGCTTTAAGAGAAAAAACCCTAGCCCTTACAAACTGTCATTCCAATGACTTCACAGATTGTGAACAAATACATATAACTTCATCAAAGCCTGAGTCAGTCACGTTGACTCCAATCTCCCTAAACACATAAAAAAAGGTATCAAATGAACTGCAATACGACTGTCGTAGTTTTCACTGTCATCTTTTTATCAGTTCAAATAACCAATGTTTTCACGACGAAATATACATCCCTGCATTCCTATCAGTACAATTGCAGTTTCATTATTTTTTCACACATGCATCTATTGGCATGCACATATCACCCCTGGGAAGGGGGGACATCTTAAATAGAAAGGACTGGGGTGCTTGTCCCACCTTTCAGGGGTTAAGAAAGAAAGGTTTGGTACCACTTGGGCTGTTCAGCCTCAAAACGTCCACAGCGACAGCTTCTGTGATACCTTTTAGAGTATTGAGCCAAAAATATATGACCGTGTGTTGTTTTAGAATTGGTACCTCCTAGGGGTGAAA
Source organism: Blastomussa wellsi (assembly GCA_947652115.1). Lineage (NCBI taxonomy): Eukaryota > Metazoa > Cnidaria > Anthozoa > Scleractinia > Plerogyridae > Blastomussa > Blastomussa wellsi. Next base: position 8,142,133 of record OX393573.1, read on the forward strand.
AGAATTTTCAGGCCATACCCACAAACCAGGACCTTGGTACCTCTTAGAATTTCTTTTTATAACCACTGCACACCATATATGGTCAACACTCGTAACAGCATGTCTACCTATAGCCCAACTTAGATCGCCTTGTTTTGTAATAAGTGGCATTAATACAACGGGGATTTATAGGTGACAAAGCTGACAAAGACGACCTTTAGTAATAATTACAAACATCTGTATGGGTCTTAAGTGCCCATTAACCGATCTTTCGGCGCATTGTGAACGAAGTGAAATTTAACTTCCGGACAGTGAAGCCAGCCTCAGTGAAAGAGCCAATCTCAAGCAAGCCCGGCAAATTTGAACAATTATGACTGCTGAAATTGGTTACAAACAACCATAAACATAATGATCACAGAAACTAAACAAGAAGCTATCTCAAAAAAAGTAATAGTGTTTTGTTTCCGGAATGACTTCTTGGGTTAGCGATCTGTGGGCAACACTGTGTTTAGCCTGCATAGCTGGCAGGTTTTCGAGCACGAATGATTTGTTCCGATGGCAGAGCCGCGAGGAATCGAATAACCATTCTTCTCGGGCTTTGTAGTTTTCTTCTCGGTACATGCTCTGCCACTCAAACAAACCATTCCCACCAGTTACGCAGGCTACATTGTAGCCAAGTACAAACTTTACTCTGATTGGATAGTGTAACTACTATGTAAATAGTGAATCCCCAAGGGTCGATATTTACATTACAACTTAGCACGCAAAGGAATATCTTTCCATTTTCTTCAATAGATCGTTAAAATCTATAGTAAAATCACTTTAGGCACAAGAACTTTCAATTTCCCCATTATCCTAATTCTCTTTTGAGTTTGTGACGATATTTTTAACAATATCTGAACAACATGTGTTCACCAGTTTGTTTGTCTCCCAAGAACATGTTTACATTACCAATATTACTACAAACTTTACTCTGATTGGATAGGGTAACTGCTATGTAAATAGTTCACTCCTGAAGTCAAAGTAATACCGTTTCGTGTCTGAGGAAACGAAACAAAAATGTGAAGAAGAAAGTATGCCGAAGGCAAATCCAATTATTTCCAATTGGTTATTTCTACACTATTTTAGAAAACTTAACATCAAGTTATTTCAAGAGCTGAGATTCCCTCTAACAGCATGTGGTTCATCAACAACTCACTGGATGTACTTTGCACTTTTTCAAACATTGATTGTTTTCTGAGACTTTCACCACTGTAAGATAATAAGTTACTAATGTTCATTTTGGAGATAACATGCCTTGAAGAACACCCTAAATCTGAAAAATCGCGTTTCGTTCTCGAACTTGGCTACAGTGTCTATAAGCCCAAAAATATTGCAATTAAATCTCTGAAGTGAACGTGTCTCTGCCAAATGTTGTTTAAGTGAACCCATTAAGGATACTGACAACAAAATAAGGTGCCTTCTGGGAAAATCTTTCTATGCACTCTACTTTAAAAGAAACCAGGCAAAACTATATATAACTGTAAAGCTAATAAAATGCAGATTCCAAAAATAATAATATTTTTTTAGCCATTGTTTCTTTGGTTGGCACGCACGAGCCGTGAGATGCCAAAGTAGACTTGTTTGTTTCGTCGAATTACCAGCCGTTGCATTAACGTGTACACCCAAACAAACTGGACTATGTCACTCAGCAGATAATGGGCTAACAAAGTGTGTGAGGCTTTTTCGAAATTCCTAAATGTTAAAAACAAATAATAAATAATTGGGGCTTTCCAATGTATTTCCATGTATACTTTATGTTTTATTTAACTGATCACTTGGAATAATATACACAACTGTTTCAGTTTTGTTTAGTATTTACCGTGACCTCTGAATCAATAATCGCCACATCATTGTAGTTGGATTTAAATTGCATTCAAGAAGTACTATAGCTATAGGCAACAAAAACTCTAAGCAGTTTTCCTAAATTTAATGTTTGCTGCTTTCCACAGTTCATTACCTGCCTGCATTTCTTCTATATGGTTAGTTACATACCGTATATGTGGCAATTGTATTGTGGTTTTGGAGTGAGTACAGAATTCAGGGCCACTTCGGTCCACAGATTTCCTCACATCTGTTGTACGTTGAACATAAATTTAATGCCTTTGACGTCGCAAATGAAGTTTGGGTGCCCAGGAATCCGGGACTGGAGCTGCCGACCCCAAACCCAGATACACAACTTTAAATTGGCCATAATTTCGGGTAGAAATTTATTATTATTATTATTATTTTATCTGATAGATTTACCGTGTTTAAATAAAAATAAAGTGAAGTGAAGTGAAGAAATCATAGTTTACACCGGGCTCCCGAGAAAGAACATTACACCTTCTAAGAAAAATCTGTAAAAATCTCAGCCATATATGTTAAAATCTATGTCGTTATTAAAAAGTACCAGTGAGTGCAGTCTGTGCTGTCCCTTAAAAATGCTGAATTTAATGCTGAAAGCACCACAAGTGGACTGAACTTAGTTAGTTGTTTAAACTCTGTTTCTACATTTTTGTTTTGAGTTACTTTACGTAGTTTGAAGTTTATGATTCTGCAAGTTTCGAATCATGTTTAGAATGTCAGATTTGAATTCACTCACACTTTTACTTTGTGAAACCAAGTCTACACTTGATCATTTTGTTTTATGGTAAAAAACATTTAGCAGTGAGCTTGTTATGATATGTCCTGTAATCGACCATGAATTTCTTCATCACATCACATTGTCAATTTTGTGTCTAGACTCACTTGGCTTTAATCGCCTCATGAGCCATTAGGGACTGATTGTTTATTACGTTGCAGTGGGGTGCGGTGGTTTTGGAGGGGGGGTTCAATTTTGAAACAAGCTCCATTTTGGGGGGTACATTTTTATCTTGCAAGAAACGTGAGGGGGGTCAAATTTTATGACACAGCAAATGGTCAGAAGGGGGGTACACTTTTTAAAATTACAATTGCGAAGGGGGTATAGTTTTCTTAAGTAATTATTTTTGGGGGTACAGTTAAGAAACACCACACTTTTTTAAAAAAACACTGCCCCCGTGGGACATAATAAGCAAACGGTCTGATTGCGTTATGGCCAGTAGCATAGAACGGAAGGAAACGGAAGAATGTGAATAAATTTGCATAATGCCTCTAACCACAAATTCTGCCACGCTTTCTCTGTTGAAAAAGATGGCAACATCTTCCCGACATTAAACAAGTTCCCTTTCCTCCTAAAATGATGTTTGTGAAATACAATCGGGTGCATCTTGAAAGGAAGCAAAATGTTGTTGGTATCACATAACAAAGACCACTATATATCGAATTGATAAACAACAATGCATTCCACACTGTGGGGTTCCGTCATGTGTCGGCTAGTCAATTGTGGTCAAGAACTATCTAAATCTAACATCTTTGAAATTAAACATGAAGCCATTAACGCTTAATTTTACTGATCTCGGGAAATGATCAAGTGAAGCCAGAATTAGCCTGCAAAGCAGGTGGTTTTTGTGGGGGGGGGATGCTTTGAAAACAGAGATCACAAAAGACCAGCTGCCATTTTGAGTGCGCGAACTCTGGGAAGAGGAAAAAAGAGAAGGGGAGGGCGTAGGAGGGAGGTTGTGAATTACCGCCTGCCTGGAAACTAGGGTCAAGTGAATTGTCTGTCCATAGAGGGATGGGAAATTCTGATTGGTTGTTACTGAAATTTGTCAATCAATCTGTCAGCATCGGATACCATTTCTGACTCTTTCTTGAATGATGGACCTGTGAACGATTGTAGCGAAGCTGCACTTGATAGCTTTCTTCATAGCATCAATGAATAGAAAAAGAGTAATCAAAGGATCATCCCAAAGAACAGCTATTAGCAGTGAAAGATTTGATGTATGGGAAGGATGTTCTAGCAATTCTTCCGACTGTTTTCAGATATTTACTGTGTTCTGGTTTGCAATACGTGAGTGGTTGAATAGAGAGGGAAAGAATGGCACAACTAGCGTTTTACTCATAATTTTCACCGTTGAAAAACCTGATCGATCAGATTATGGAATTGCAGTCAATGAATTGCACTTTCGAGGAGCTAAACAGTGTTCACATTTCCGAAATTGTAGTGACACCACCACAGTTCATCTACTACTGTACTACCGAAAAGGTACTTGCAGTAAAAAATTTCTTGACTTCCTAAAAGACAACAATAGCAAACTTTATCAAAGCCTAGCAGCAGTAGTAGTGGACGAGTCACACTGTAGAAATGTGTACAGGAAAAAGGTGAATTTCAAACTCTTCACTGTTTATTTTCTTGTTAAATCTGAGAAAAATCCTTCCAGCTTTTAAAATCGTGACATTTGCAGCCTGGTCAGTAGTTTCATTTTCTTGATAACACTTGTTGCTTCGTCGCATGAGCATTTCTCACTTTTCTACCGCATGGGTTTACAAACACGATCGTATAAATGGTCTGATTTTTAATGTCACTGATGTTACACGAGTTTGTTTTGAATTCACATTTGATAGCACGTGGCAACCAACCTTTGGCAGTTCGCTTCAGAAACAAGTTTCCGGACAGGCGGTTATTCGGTCTTTCGTGATCGCTGTTTTTGAAGCATTCCCCCCACAAAACCGCCTGCTAAGCCAGAATACAACTGCTAAATGATGTGATCTTTAGACAATAATTGGGATCTTAATGGCCAAGGAAGCAACTCAAGGGGAAAATTAATTCAAGATTCACCGTGTTTGGTGAGAGCTGCTGGCCGAATTAACGATGGTTAACAAAGCCATTTTCTCAAGGTTTTATACTTATTTTATTAATATATAACTTAAATTTATTTATTATGAACTGCAGTGCTTCATAACGATTTCTGCCCCTGAGAAAAACGGTAATTGAACGATGTAACTGAGCATTTTATGTGTGATGATAGCAATGACTTCATGTTTGATAGCATGTTTGACCCTACTGGCCCTACTGTACTTCAGTTTATTGGTGTTCATGTGAAACATCTACGGGCATTCCTCGGAAGTCTTTGGCAAACCTCGGAAATCTTTGTAAAACTTCGGTAATATCTTCAGGAAAATGGTCAGAAATCGTCGTAAAATTGTCAAAAATTGTTAAAACATGTTTATAAAATAAACAAAATAATACATGGTTGCTAGGAGATAATAGAAGTTCTCTTTGAGTGTTCAACTCGATATGTCATTCATTCAATGCGCTCACTCGTGAGATATGGAGTTGAACACCCAAAGAGAAATTTCATATCTCCGCACAACCATGTATTATTCTATATTTATTAATAGTTGATTGATCAGCAGCTGCATCACTAGCTACACTTAACGTCATTTCAATACTTGTGTTGGTCAAGTAGTTTACAACTTGAAGAGCTGTGTACACCGCACTAACGGAAATATTCTTCAAAAAATTAAACAAAAGGCCACAGATTCGAACCTCTATGTAAATTAAGTTTCACTTCACTTCACTTCACTTTATTTTTATTTAACCACGGTAAATCTATCAGATAAAATGATAATAATAAAAATTACAATCTACTTTAATCTGTATAAACATGATCTAAAAATTTAAATAGTAAAAATAGAAAAATAATTAAATTCTGCTTTACATAGATGCCGTGTGCGTTTTATCGATTCAGACGAAGAAATCGCGACAACCATTTCGAAAAGATTGAAGTGTTTTTGCTTGCCGCAATTCAGGGGACAAGCTGTTCCAGATAACCGCACCATTATAGCTAAAGCTATTTTTCAGGAAATTGGTGCGGGGCAATGGAACAGCTAGTTTGTTTTCAGAGTTCCTTAAATTATAAGGTGGATCATAATTAGTGAAAAGAGAACTAAGATAGTCGGGCGCGGGACCATGTATAGATTTATAGACCATAGTGGCCACTTGTATTTGACGCTGGATATCCAACCGTTTCCAGTTGAGTTGCTCAAAAAGAGGACCAGCGCTTGTGTCATAACTGGAGAAGGTTAGAATACGGGCAGCCCGGTTTTGCAACTTTTGGAGCTTATTCGAAAGACTTTTGTTACAATTCCCCCAGACCTCGCTGCATTAATTAAAATATGGTTGAACTAAGGCATTGAAAACGGACTCCAGCGTGGTTCGGTTAACAAAAGGCCTACAACGTTTAATTGCTCCAATGCCCGATGCGATTTTCTTGGCTATTTTTTCAATGTGCATATTCCATGAAAGGTTTTCGTCTATATGCACACCCAGAGATTTAACCGAGCTAACTTGTTCAATTATGTCACCACCTATGATTAGTTATGATTAGATTTCAGGTTAACTATTTTTGACTTGCAGAACTGAGTGTCCATAAGGACAAAATTTGAAGGTTTAATTGTCCCCGCAGGGTTTTGGCCCAGAGGCGAAAACCCGAGGAGGCATCCTTTAGAGTCGGCATGTAAATAGGACTTAAATGTATTGTTTGTGTTGGTATACAGAAAAACTCTTGATTTGATCATAGTGGGAGCGCTGATCGAGGGTCTTGGAAGTGAGCACGCAGAGGGTCTTTTTTTTTTGGGGGGGGGGGGGGGGTGATGATGAAATTCTCTACTAGGACATGGCAACGAATCCTGCAATCTGATTGGTTCTTTAGCGCAATCCGGATTTTCCTATCTCTGCCCACGGGCATGGTTGGTAACAAAAATCTTGAGGCGAGACACTGAGTGGGAATTCAGATTGTAAAATTCACAGATATTTTATCAGTTAATAGTAAAAGCAATAGCACTAGTAACAGTAACACCAATAGCAGTTTAGTATTCATAACAATTAATTGTAATTGTATTAGTCTTTAATTTTTAATCTTTAATCATGGTACTCCTAAAACAGTAATGACTATACAAGGAGGAATAGTTACAGAAAAATAAATAATTTACACAAAATGTAGGATCAAATAACAATAAATAAGGTAATAAAAACTTAGATAAAAACAAGGTAATATAAATAATGTAATATAAAATTTGTATGAACTAATCCGACCTAATGAAGCTCAGAGGTATATTGTCCTCGGATAAAAAGAATATTATAAATATCATTATTCACGTTCACTTGTTTGAAAGGACAGCAGTTTGGAGCTCTTGATGGTCTGTCATTCAGTATGACATCAGGTGGAAGTGATGTGCCGACATGGCCCATATAGATTTTATAAAACATGGTGCCTTGTGAAAGAAGTCTTCGGTGATGGAGCGAGTCCCATCCAAGACTTTGTACCATTGGTGTAACATGGCTATAACGCAAGTAGTCATTTAAGACATATCGAGCGGCTCTTCACTGAACAGATTCAATTTTGTTTATGTTCTGTTGCCTGAATGGATTCCATACACAGGACGCATATTCGAGTTTAGGCCGTACAAGGGTACGGTATGCAGTGTCTTTAACTTTATGGCTACAACCACCCAGTACTGGGCGCAAAAGACCCAAAGTTGAGTTAGCAGTTTTGCAAATGTTGTCTACATGTTCATTCCAACTTAAGTTACCTGATATTGTAATACCGAGGTACTTTGTTGAGTTAACTTTGGATATAGGTAAGCCATTTAAAGTGTATTGAAACAGGATTGGAGACTTTTTACATGTTATTCCCAAATGGTAACATTTTTCAACGTTAAAGTTAAGTTGCCAGCTTTTTGACCAAGAAGATAATTGGTCCAAGTCAATTTGTAAAGCTAAGCAGTCCTGAGAACTTCGAATTTCACTATATAAAATACAGTCGCCAGCAAAGAGATGCAAATTAGCATTAATACATTTCGTGATGTCATTTATATACAGTAGAAATAACACTGGCCCCAAAATTGAACCTTGTGGGACCCCAGATAAAACGGGCTTAGGAGAAGATTGAGTGAAATTTATGGAGACAAGTTGAGATCGATTCGACAAGAACGCCTTGATCCACAACAGCGTATTTCCTCTGATTCCATAATAGTCCAATTTCAGTAATAGTCTTTGATGGGGTACCGAGTCAAAGGCTTTCGAGAAGTCAAGCAAGATAGCAAGTAATAGTTATAGTGTGAACTTCAATCGATAAACCAATACTTGATAACAATCGAAGATTGAAATCGATTTCCGATACCAATCAATTGAAATCTATAAAGAAATAAAGTTGTGAGTTTGATTGACATTGATTTCCGATAGAAATCGAGAAAGATTGACTTATTGAATGTTATCGATTTTTATTGATTGTTATCGGAAACAATTTTTTTCGTTTTACAAGTACCTTATGCTAAGAGATGGCAGCGATCTGGAGGACTGATTCACTATGCGAGATAACGCTGGAATGAGTGGACATGTAAACCAAGTGGGATGAACACTCTGCCTCGACTAGAAGATGAACTCGATAATAAATTGTTTACTAGATAGCAATGCCAGTCTTCAGTGAATACTCTTTTGGATTATCGATTGTTATCGATTTTTGCCAATCAATAACAATCAATAATTTTTTCTGAGTTCGATTGTTATCGATTACCGATATCCATTGACAGCAATCGGCGATTGATATCAACAGATATCGAGTGTACTGATTGATTCCCGATATAGATTGACTATGCCTGGTGTGAACAATAACCCTAACCATCGTCAGATTGATTTCTTTTTACCAAAATTTTTATTATTTTTTTACACATTGTTTGCACTTGGGCCTTTTAATTAATACGTAAAATTCACTTTCCAGTACAGCCAAAAATTTACTTCCCAGATTGGATAAGTAGTTTAATTAGTTCATTGTCGTTTTTTTTGTCCCAAAAATTTACTTTCCAGTGGCAATCGGGTAAGTGTTAGTGTTGAGCCCTGAACTTACTGTTTAAGATATCACCATCTTCCAAGGGTCTCATGTCAGGAATGCCATGACAAATCACTTCATTGACAGATCTGTTTTAAAATATAAAATGCACTTAGCAATCCTCTTTGATTGTGGAGCAGCAGAAGCTTCTGGTACCAGTCAGTATACTCCTGGTGCAAGCACCAGACAATGATATTGATTCCACTGCCAGTAAGTGCACAAACCTCAATGTCTTACAGATTAACATTGTGTTCAAACAGGGTGTAAACGATGTTTTGGCCGCTGGCCGGGAGTCTGGCTAGTGAACTTTATGCAGGTTCATCCTGATTCTCCTGAGGATCTATCTGTATTTTATAGGCACAAGCAACCAATTGACTTACGTGCAACATGACTTTGGAAATCCATGATAGTTAAGCGGTGATGGATAACAGTTTCTCTCTAGACAAGCCTGTAGAAACACAAGTGATAATTATATTATATTGAATCTACAATTACCAGCAGTAGTAAGGGGTGCCGGTTTTGGACTTAGCCAAATCAGAAGCGAGGGGTTTGGGTCACAGGACCATGTTGCATATAGAATGAGAAAAAGCATTTCAATAAAATGACGTCACCATGGGAATCAAAGTAATTGAGCATGCAACAGAACTATCAGTAATCTACCATTT
>OX393573.1:8156547-8187067 GCA_947652115.1 Blastomussa wellsi
GAAACCATTTTTGCAAGTGGGAGGTCGTGGGAATTCCTTCGTGAAAACGTATCCCTTGTTGTTGCATGTCCACGAATCCATGTTGCCAAGCACCGTAGCAGTAATGAATGGTCTCAGGTGGTGTAACAAACAACTCTTCTAAGTGATCCAGTATCAACGATTCCGTAAAGCAAGTCTTGCCACAGCCAGAGGGACCCACGACTAAAATACTGGAAGGTGTCTTGAACTGAAATGCTTCTCCTTTTTCTACTCCACTAAGGAGCCCAGGGTGCTCCTCGATTTTTTCAATTCGTCTTTGACAGCTGTGGTTCTCGTGGCGAATTCTACTGTCTACACGAGTGAAACCTCTTTGAAAATATTGACACCAACGAGACAAGTGTTCGTGAGAGTGTGTATGACTGTAAAAGCGTCCTTAGCAACAATATGTAGTAGTGTCAATGTGTGGGATACCCGTTTCACCCATTTTCTCAATGGTTCTTTACCACATGCTGTGTGGGATACCCCTTTTCACCCAGCTACTCACTGAATACGGGAGGGGTTATTAAAGGTGAACGTCACCTTAATATTTCGTACACAAAATAACTAGCTGTTCGAAGAAACGTTGAAGAAGAGTCATCTTGAAAAAGGAGAGTTGTCTTGTTGTTTTGAAGAGGTGAGTCTTTGATCAAGTCAGATTTCGCTATGGAAATTGCGGAGAGAAGAAGAAGAAACAGAGAGAATACATTCAAAAGGAGGAGAGAAAGAATGTTAAAAGAAGAGAGAATAAAAAAAATAATCACAGAGTGCAGCAAAGAAATGGATGCGAGAAATAGACAGTGGCTCGATTTAGCTCGCACGTACGAACAATTCAAACGAGAAGACACGGTGGAGGAGTTAAAGGGAGACTATCTACGTACTGTTGAAGAAACAGAGAATGATGATGGAATTTTTTATTTGGAAATTCCTTTCATTCATGTTTTTCTAAAGAGCAACATTGTGAAATTCTGAAATTGTGTGATACAAACTCGTCTTTGACAAGCATGTGCTCGACCCGAGGAATTTCTTCTCGTACCCGTACGGATACCTGCGCCCAGACCCCGTGGCAGAGGAAAATGGAACGAGTGCTCAATGAACAGTGGGATGAACAGGATGACATCAATGTCGAACTCTTATGCAATCTGTAAATAGCTCCGGCACAAAACTCACATCCAAGCATTACGCTCAGTTTAACAAGACACACACTCTCCCTCATATTCCCCTATAATCAGAAACTGCACACACAAAAAGTTGTCCAGGGCGCTTCGCCACTGAGGACTCTACAGATGCCCCAGCTTGTAAACACTAGGAATTGATTGAGAAATTATACTTGTTTTTAAAGTGAATTTGTTTGGTTTTTATTTGCGCGACAAAATGGCAGATTACCGATAGTTCTTTTGCATGCTCAGTTACTTTGATTCCCATGGTGACGTCATTTTATTGAAATGCTTTTTCTCATTCTATATGCAACATGGTCCTGTGACCCAAACCCCTCGCTTCTGATTTGGCTACGTCCAAAAGTGGCGCCCCTTACTACTACCAGCATTTACTTTTTCACTCAAAGGAACTGTCAGTAACAAAAATAATGTTCTGGCTACCGGCCCATTCAGGTTGAGGAGCAATTCATGTAATTTTAAAGAAGCAATCTGGTCCCTTGGGAGCAACGAGGCCCTACATGTAATTGAACATGTGTCGTTGAATTGGTGACAGGCTAGTTACCCCTGTAATCATACCCTCTCCCTACTTATCATCACCAGGCAGGAGGGCATGATACATCATTTACTTGGCGGATCTCATGCGAAAAAGTTAGATTTTGGCTTTTTATCTGATTGGTCGAGAAACAATACTTTCGAAATGGTAAACTCAGGCTTCCAGTTGAGACAAAATATATTTATGATGAGGAGTTACAGCCAGTTACAGCTACAGCTAATACCATGACGAATAATTTATAGTACAGAGAATTATTCTCTCAAGGCTGAGCAGAGAGAGTGCGGCCGCTCATAAAATTTTAACCCGGTTATTTCACCATAACCAACGTTTAACCGAGTTAAGTTAAGTTAACCAGGTTTCTGAAAAATAAACCCAGTTAACTCTCTAAGTGCGGCCGCAGCCATTATCGTTTGCCACATGCATGGTTTCATAGGTTTAGCAGTTAGTATTACAATGCTATGTAGTCATAAACCCAAAAAAGGAAAATGAGTAGACAGAAAAAAAACAAACAAACAAAAGAAAACTTTGTGTCCAGCAGTCAGAAAATTTTCCATTTGTGACCATGCATTTATCATGTTACCATTCCAGTCATTGAGAACTAACCAGGCTAACCAGCGAACTATTCAGGCTAACCTTTGCGCTATTCAGGCTAACCGGTTGCGACCACCTCTCCTAAGCAATCACCTCTCTTCAGCGACCAATTTTCCAAAATACCCAAATTTTCCAAGACAAATCACTATATTTGGAACCTCTTCTAAGCAACCACCTCTTGTAAACGACCGCGACCACTTTTAGAGCTAAAAGTTTGACATTTTCTTTTGTTTTTAACCTCCCGTAAGCAACCACTTGACCGATAATAGAGTGGAAATTGGATAATAAGACAGACAGACAAACATTAGCAAACTGACATAGGTTGAGTTCAAATTAACCTACAGTCCGACCTCTATTAAGCGGCCACCCTCGGGACTTTGAAAAGTGGCCGCTTAATAGAGGTTGGCCACTTAATAGAGGTACAATATAAATTGGATAGGAATGGCAGTAAACATGGTTTTATTGACTCTATATAGCAAAATGCTTTTTAAAAGTGAACTTATATGAAGATATATCCAAAATTCATTATAACAAAACATCAAGTGCATTTCTAGTCCATGCATAGTTCTAGCTCTAACACAGTACAGTTTTCTTCGGGTTGATAATGTACAAAAAAATATGCAAAATGTTCCCAAGCTTATGGCTCTATGGCTAACAAAATTTCTCAAGAGGGTAACAAACAAAGAGCTGTTGTGAAAGGCAAGCGCGTAAACAGAGGGGCCGGCTATGGTTTAGAAATTCCATGCGAGTGCTATTTCACAGGAGACGAGTTAGCTATTCGATGGTTAAAATCGAAACTTGAGGAGCAAGGATTTTTGTAGATTTCCCGTACAGTAATAATTCTATTGTTATCTTTTTATAGCGCCGGCCGCGCCGGATGTGAAAAGTTTGCACATGCAAGCGGCTTGTGAGTTGTTATGAGTGGAGATTAAATTGCAGTTTTTGTTTTCTTGTTGTTTTCAGTTATCACCTTATATCATCTGTCACCATTTCGCTTCCAAAGATAATTTGCTGGTCGCTTAATGGAGGTTAAAAACCATATAAATTATACACTAGCGACAGTAAAAAGGTGGCCGCGGTCGCTTAATAGAGGTGGCCGTTGAATAGAGGTATCAAATACAGCAGTTTACCTAATGGAGGGTGGCCGCTTAATAGGTGGCCGCTTAATAGAGGTCGGACTGTAGTTTGAAACAAATTGACCTAAAACATGTATGTTGCATGCGCCCGCGAGTCGTGAAACACATGTTTCTCCTGTTTGTAATTTGTATGCATGGATGGTTCTCCAATTTCTATGGGCATGGGGTTCCGCTCTGCAGCCCTTCAGTTGTTTTTGTAAAGTGGGTCATTTCCATGGCAACAGAACAGATCATATGTGAGCTAAAAAAGCTAGTTTGTTTTCCGTAGGAAATTCACACACTTCTGACCGCCACCAGCTTTGGAAACATTTCCAAAAATCATGTCATATTTATTCAGAGTCACACTGCTGATTTCATCTGTCAGTTTTTAATGTTTTAGTCTCAAGTGTCTGAGTCATCATCTTGTAAATAACATATACCTATGTTATTTGCCGGCTGTGAGGTCCGTATAGTGAAAAACTGTGACCGAGGTCTTGAAAATGCTGCCCGAGGCTGCAAGCCAAGGGCAGCATTTTCAAGTCCGAGGTCACAGTTTTTCACTCTACGGACCGACCATAGCTGGTAAATAACTTATTTATTTTTCCTACTTTAATTTTTGGGGCACGAAATCATAAAGTGTGAAAATATTTGTTTACGTGCGCATCCAGTTGAGCTGATCAGCGGAAATCATTTTGTTTGCACAGTATGCACTTTATACTGCCAAGAATGATTTTACTACAACGAACAATACTCGCCGAAACTTCATCAATAAAGAAAGAATAATTTAATAGCACAAATTGAAGCAGCAAAACAGCAGATTATAAAAACTGGATCAACAACACCGGTAAGTCTTATCCATGGAAATACTTTCAACTGAAAATCGATTGCAGCTTGTGTTGACATATTTTTCAAGCCTCGTTATCTGAATGAAAAGCACTCCAAGACACACTTTCCAGCTACAGACATTTCCATTTAACAGATTTATACTCATTTCTTTGAATTTAATAGCATTTATTTCAATAGGTAAAGGTAAGTCTGCAGTCGGGCCTAGTGACCCATCAGGCCGGAGCTTATCCCGGTTTCTGTAGCATGAAGCGACAGAGAGTATTTCTACTCTCCCCTGGATGGGATGCTAGTCCCTCGCAGGGTTACCCCTCAGCAGTAAATTCGCCGGTACCCATTTATACACCTGGGTGAAGAGAGGCACTGTGAGAGTAAAGTGTCTTGCCCAAGAACACAACGCAGTGGCCCGGCCAGGACTCAAACCCGGACCGTCCGATCCAGAGTCCAGCGCACTAACCATTAGGCCACTGCGCCTCCCATTTCAATAGACAGTTAGCAAATTTCGAAAGAGAAACTCAGAAATATACTGCTAAGACACCTCCTTTTCTTGAATGGTAGAAAATGGAGTTCGGTTTTGACAAAATGTAGCATAGAAATACGGCGTTTTAAATGCTAACTGGAGTCTGAAAACTGGCAACTTGCAGTGAATTACAACCCGCATGAAAATCATGCAAAACTGAGAACGAACAAACAACGATCGACAAACGGCCGTGAACTACAACTTGATTCTGTAATAAAGAAAATGAATACTCGCCTTTTAGAGAACTTACATAGATTGTTGCTGAGCAACAACATAGATTCTTTTTTGTGAGCAAAACTCGTCTCGCTGCAAGATTTTCGCATCAATTGCCGTGAGCGGGAAAAAAATCCGGTAAATGGATTTTGAAAAAAATCAAATACTGTGCATGCACTGGCTGTAAATTGGCCCTTTTTGGGAATATATGAAACTCTCAACCACAATTTATGAGCCGGCCATATGCACGCTGGTCATATGCACTAACCACCAAGAGAAACTGTGTTTAGCCACCTTAAATTAACAAGCCATATGCATTATCCTGCACCTCATGGACTATCCTGTCCAGTTCATCAGTGGTGATGCCAACTTTGACATTTTTTGCAGCAGTATCCATCACTTCCCTTGCCAACTACAAAATAAAACACAAAATGATAATATTTATAATGATATTTAAAACAAGGACTCTCTCACCAAACTCTTTAAAGGTCCTGGGAGAAAAATAATAAAATAAATTAAAAATAATAAAGGATTAAAAATTTAATAAAAGTTTAATGCTAACCAGTGAGCGATGAAAAGCTAACAGGTAGCAGTAATACAGGGCAGCAAATTGGACATCGGATAATGCCCCATCAAAATTCACCAATGTACAAACAATTTTGGCGGACTTCCGGTGCAAATGGAAGTGCTTTGACAACACCTTATTGAGCAGTACAGTCTGATCTCACTACAGTTTTGTCAGTCCAAACACTGACTTTGTCAGACAATGTTCTTTCATGGGATAAAAATTGTTTGCAGTAATGGCAATAAACTAAGCTCTGCGATGCAATCATGTGTGGGCTTATACTTTGGTAATAATTATGTAATTTTAAATGAACAAAGGAATGACTTAATTTTTGTTGTTTGTTTCCCAATGACTTTATTACAAAATAAAACCAAAGAAATATAAAATTCAAGATAGCCTTCTTTTGATTAGTCCTGTACTTAAGGACTGTATAGCACTGAAGGTAATAATAATAATTTGCCGCCAGAAGAAAAGCAATTACAGGTATTCATTCGAATAAACGCCACAATCAAGGTCCAAAAATTTAATAATAGCCAGGGCGCTTAATTAAAATAATACTAAAGTAAAAGGTATCTCTTGTTCTGATGGTCCAATCCATACTGCCCTGTGGCAGTTATTAATGTACAAATTTCAACAAGGTTGCCGACATGCTCCTTCTGTTAGGTTCTGTAAGAATGAAAATTTGAATTCATGTCTTTTGTTAATCGTGGAAGATAGATGTTTGTAAGGTTAAAATGTATACTATCAAAATCAATAGTGGTAAAACTGCAGTTAGAAATTTGAACTTGAAGCAGTTTGATTCTTAATACGTCATGTGAAAAACAATGTCAGGTGGTTCATGCCTGTGAGCGTCTTGTCAGTGATGATGTGACTTTAACGGTCGCTACATGGCCATGTAAGCATAGTTTTTCCAGAATTTCTATGAACAATAACGGCACTATCAAGCCAACAGAGTCAGAAAACTCATGATATGTATTAAGCTTGAAAGAAAGGCAGGTTTGGTTTAATTTTAATAGATTTCACACTGTTGGCTTTCCGATAAATAGTGTCCATGTGAAAGTTTTGATTAGATTATAGCAGCACGAGATGAAATTTAGCGACTGCAGTTTACCACTCTTAGTGATTTTGATAGTATGTTGGTGTTTCTTATATTCCTTTTTGCCCCTGCACAGCTTTTGCTGCAAGGAGGCATTCATTGAAGGTTGCATGACTTTTGTATATACTTACAGTCTATATATACAGTATGTATACCAGACAAAATCTCCATTTGCCTGAGCAGAGCCATAATTGGACTAATGGGGGTAATGATGATGTATCATCACTGAACGGCTGAATGAAGTAATCGGGTAATGATGATGTTTCATTGCCGACTGAACGCCAAAATGGAGTAATCAGGTAATGATGGTATTCCATCACTAAACGACCAGAAGTGTGAAATGGATAATATGATGTAGAAACATGAAATGCCTGATGGGAGTATGGGAGCATATGGGCATTCTGTCTGCGCATGCACGCAGTATTTTGAATGGAACACATGATTGGCACCATTTTGTTTTGCGATGCACGTTTTGCAGATTTTCAGATGGGAGATCGGTGGTTTAGAAAAGCTTTCACACAAAGTTTTAAAGGAAAGCAGCGTATTTACATAGAAAATTAGTATTGTGGCTATTCGTGGTATCTATAGACCCTTTTATCATTCAATCGGCTTGTGCTGATGAAGTTTGGATGGACAGAAAAGTAAATCAGGTGAGTGTCAAGGAATTAAATTTTCGGTATGGCGAATTTAAGGACTGTAGATAAATGCAATCTTGAGATATGCCGTCCTGTTTAAGCTCTAAATTTCTCTTTATCCTTGTATTTACTTCAACTTGCATGTCAATTTGCCAAAAATTTTCACCGTTCCCCCAATTTTAAATTATCACAGGTAACATTGCTATTCTTTGCTCTTATCATTTTGTGCTTGATGCGGTGGCAGTGATTTTCTTTCCCGAAGTACGAGCTCGAGAAAAAAATTGGAATTATCTTTTTATTTTCACAGTTCCCCCAATTTCTTAATACTGTCATTGAAATCTTTGTTTATTTGTCTCTCCCTGTATGTAATTTATGTACATTAGAAAAATGTGTGCTTTCTACTGTTTTACTCAAAATGACTGAGAGTCTAGGTCAAAGTTGGCCTCCAAAGCTTACGTCAGGCAAAATACACAATTCCTGTACTTTTCATGAAGTGGTCTTTTACTGAATCTTGTTTGAGCGACTTGTTTGTTTTTTAAACACACGAAAACGATGACCAGTAAGCCACTCTTAGCTTCTGGCTTCTCTTGTTTTAGTTTGTAGAAGAAGTTCTGTTTTACAAAGCTTGCAGATGAAAAGTAAATATTCATTCCAGTCTCATATTTTTAAGTAAGATAACATTCAGGTATTTTCCTTTGTTTTATATTCAGCATCACATTGTCACATTACCACACTACCATAACAAAGAAAAATACCAAAACATAAATCGTGCAACCCTATTGATATGTAAATTTGTTATTAGAACTCAGGCCCAGGTTTTAATTTTACTTGTGTTTTTTATTATAAAGATTTCAGTCAGTGCAATGATTCCAATAGTCATGGTACTTGTATAATTTGCACAAGTATCCAGACTTGTGAAATTAGGGGAATTTCGTATTTAGACAGTGAACTTTATCTATTTGTTTGGTAAACTCCCTTTGGCCAATGGAAATGGCTGTTAACTGTAACACTGAATTTTTATTTCTGAGTTTCAAAGTGCATAATTAATAAAGGTCTGGGAGAACAAGTTATTAGTTTTGTTGAAATTTTACACTTTTAAAGTCCAGTTAGGAATTAATTATAAAAGTTAGCATTGCTTTCCTTTTACTGCAAAGGATGCCTGTAAAAAGGTGTGTATTGTTGAAATATCATTTTAACTATTAAGAATTTTGCAAGTAAAAATATTATTTTATGTAACTAATATCACCTGTTTGCCTTTGTCTTTATGTTTGGTACAGTGTAAACATAAAAAGAATTGACAGCAGTGTTAAAAAAAAAGTGCATATTTTTTTTTTGGAAGCTGCATGCGTAAAAAAAGTTGTAGGACAGCCAGGGGCAAGGATTTGAGAAGCACATTATCAAAATTACAGTGTATCTTGTGTTTTAAGCCATGCCTTGTTACAATACTGACTTCCATGCTATTTATGATGAATGTACATGTATAAAGCCAACAGGAAATACAGTCTGCAATAAAGAGACTTTCTTTCACACTGTGATGCTCTCTTGTGTGATCCAGAAATATTCAATAATTACTATTGTTTGCATATCCTTAGGTACATATCTTGCCAGTGAGAGGGAAAGGGGGGACTTGCACCCTTTAATGTCGAACAAACAAAAAGCTGGATAAAAAGCTGTAGTGGCCTAAAGCTCAAATGAAAGGGTCTGGTTCCTACTTTGTGAAAAAAGTAGGGACCCAGGCAAAAATCAGGCTCTCGTCTCATTTGTGGCCTACTGGTATCTAATTATCCAATTATAGCAGACTTAATTGTAGCGACCAAAACAAAACAATTCAGTTTTAATGGATTAAAAATGTTGATATATCCTTTCCTAATAGCTCTTGAAATGTTTTTGTAAATCATCTCATGATGCTCGCTTCCAAGTTTGGCAGAGTGCTGCTACTAGCTTCCCAATTCTGTAGGCCTACAATGCTACCTATAAAACTAATTTTATAGTAAATAAGAAACCAATAAAAGCAGATCAATTTTATACTCTAATTATTTTCTGGTAAATAATTTTTCCTCCATTTTTGAAAACCTTCCCTTTGTTACAATCACCATCTCTTAAGTTCTAGTGCTAGCAATAGCCGAGCTGCTTCTTATCAGTTGCCCTTTTTTTTCCTTCAAAGTGCTCTCTGGTTGTGATTCATGTCAAAAAACTTTCAACAAAGCTGAACGAAATTTAAATTTTCAAATATGTGAAATATGACTATCATTAGAGCTCTTTTTAATAACAGGCAGCGAAGCAGTTACAATTTTCAGTAATAACTTGAGACAACACTGACGTGATAAAATTACTTTCCAATACGCCTGTATTTCTGAACACAGCCTCTTCTACATCATTCACAAAATATAACTCCTCGAACAAAATACCACAAGCAAACAAGCTGCTACTCCATGGCACTGACAGCAGACATTTATTGTATTAAAGCTTGTGCCTTCTGGAGCAGACTTTGTTAGCATTTTTTCCACACAACCATTGCCTTTCTTTCCCATGATTTCAAATAGTTTATGTAAAGCAAGAAAGAAGAATTGAATACTTCAATATTATTACAAAATGTTCTCGGGAACAGAGTTCTCGATCGCCATTTTTACTTCGCGTGGCGTGGGCGCATACCAGCAGTAGCTCTCATAAAAGTATTTTCTACAAAACATGCACAGACAGAATGCCCCTCTGCTGAGTAACTGTTGAGTATGGGTATTATCGCATCACAATAACCGGGGCTAGTGTCAGCTAGCATGGGTTTTTTCAGGTAAACACATCGATAGACTTGAAGCGGTTTGTTTGATTATGCACAATTTAGAGTGTTTGAGCGAGAGAGTGTTTTCTTATCTCTGATCATCAGTGAATTATCGCAAATGGCCCTGAACAGAAAACCGATTTTCAATAAATTTAGAAAATAGAAAAGCCAAAACAATAAGCAAAAACCTTAACTGTAGTATCAAATACAATACGCTGACAAAAAAGGATTAGCGGCAGCTGTAGTGTCAATTATTTCTAGTAAACAAACATTGTGTGTGAACATGGTCCACTTTTACCCTAAGTTCAAGATAATTTCCTCAGAAATTATGATTACATTGAACAGAACACATACCGATAGACAAATTTAATAACAACATAATGTACTAAATAATTTTCTAAACCAAATAACCTTACCCTGCATGCCACACGCATTTTCTCCACCTCCTCCTGATTAAGAACCTTAATCTGCATACTTTGCTTGGATTTGATTTCAGACAAAGGGACACCTGAAATTAAAACTTCCATCAAGGGTTTTTTCAGCAATTTAAACTTATCTTCTTGACTTTCATACACTGTAAATAAGTAATTGACTTGTGGTTAAGTTATCTTCACTTTCACTTCAAATATACGGGTAGCAACCATATTCCGGGTAAGGTGGGTCATCACAAGAAACAGATCATCCAACTGAGTTAATGTATAATTGGAGATAATACATGTGTGCAAAATCTTCTAGATGATATTAATGGATAATATTATGTACAAACCAGTTTCTGCATAGTCTGGTTTCTGGATGTGGTCTGGAACCTCTCTCCTAGGAGACTGTAAACAAAAACAACACATTGTACCTGCTGTAACATAAAATATAACTATAATGCCAAATGTGTATCTGGGTGCTCTAACTTGCTCTTTGTAAAAGAGGAGATCGATCACCATGGGCAGTCAGCTAGGGCTCGACATTGTAACCTGTGGGGTTGCCAATGCAACTAGTTTTGATTCAGTGGTGACTAACTTTTCACATTTGGTCACCAGCTGGCCACTAAGATTTACCATCAAACAGAAGAAACTTTAATTTGGATTTTTGGATTCAAGAATCATGTCATTCAATTTTACATAAGTCGCTTCATCTGACTAAAACGTAAATGATTTCTGTATATTTAATCTTATTGTTTTTAAGTTATCCATGGAATGAAAAGGATTAAGACAAGTTGACTTTCCTTTTATGCAATGCATTTTAAAATCGAAAGGAAACAGTCCATTTTTTAATGTACAACTTATTATCAAAACATGTGCAAGATTTTCACGCATTGCTGACTGTCAATTATTAAAGGCCGACCTCACACGCTTTGATATTTCAAAAGCTCATCTTAATTTGTTGGACTGCTGCAGTCAAAAAAAAAAAGAGAAAAAAAAGAAACTACTCTGTTGATAAAATGAATTTGTAGCGTGTATAAAAAATGATGAAACAAATGGTCACAAAACAGGTGATTTTCAGTGTTGAAATTGGCTTTTATTCGCATCAGGGAATCAAAAGTTTGGCAGCATGAACAAAAATAATTTACAAAGAAGAAACCTGAAGTTTTTTAAAAGTCAATTGAATAATTATATAAGCATGACCTGTCGTTTCAGAATTTGTCCAATTCCCACAGCACGGAAATTGAAATTATTGATAGTTTCACACACACAAACAGACACCTTCTGTAGTTGTTAAACATTTAAGATCGTTAGTGAAAAATAATGAATCAAGCTTTCAACATAATTATATAGTCAACATAAACTGTCTTCTTTATAGATATGTTGTGGTTTAATTTATCTTTGATTTAAAATTTTTTTAAACCAGTTTGATTTTCATTTCTCATTGTCTTATGTTGATTAGCATGATCTGAACAAAAGTTTCCTTGAAGTTGTTTTCATTAGTTCATGAACCGAACAGAATTAACTGATTCGAAATGATCATGGTGTTGTCATCCGATGGTGGTTGTGAGTGTCTGCCAAATGTGTCATAGAATGAGTTGACTGCAGAGATTTTGACAGTTCTGTTCTGGTATCTCAAAATATTCAATTGTGTTGTCCTGAGACCTTGAAAATGTGACTGATCCACAACAATGGAAATTGATTTTAAACTTTTCAAAACAATGGAAATCAATTTCTAACACTTGTGTTAACCATATCAGGTAGAAATAACCATCAACTTAAGTTAAGAAACCGATAATTATATTAACCATAAATTTAATATAAAATACATAACCCCTACGAAAAAAGCTCTTACCTGTGGCCATGCTTTCAGTGTTCCTGTGAATTTATATCCAGGCCAGGGATTGAAGTTCATTGGATTCATATCCTTTTGTGTAGCTTCAACCAAACAAATATATATAAAAATAAATATGGGGAGCAGGGCTGGCACAGTGGTGAGAGCACTCACCTCCCACCAATGTGGTCTGGGTTTGATTCTCAGACCTGGGTGATAATGTAGACTGAGTTGGTTGTTGGTTCTCCTCCTTCTGCTCTAAGGGTTTTTTTGGCTGGGTTTTCCACTTTTTCTTTTTCTGCAAGAACCAAAATTTCTAAATTCCAATTCAATCTGGAAAAGTGTATTAAGAGCCACCAAATGGAAATGCCAAATGCTGGAAATTCCTATTATTATTGTTGTTATTACAAAATCCTGATGTTAAAATCATACTGAAGTTGCAACTTAATAAATATATGCAATGTTCATTTCTTCTATGATCTTATACAAAATGTTTTGAGTAAAATTTAAGTCCTTCAGAGCACACTAACTATCTCTGGTCAGCTTTTCATGTTGTTTCATTGGCAAGGTACAGTGTGTCAAGTTCGTGGCTGAAGTAAAATAAAAAAAACACTGAATACCTTTTGGATAAGCAGCTTTCAAAGTTTGCTTGCCTAGAACAGTTGTATGCTCATCTTAATTTTCTTTTCAGTTGAACAGGGCTTTTAATAGGAGAACAGGCAACTGCTTGTTCTGCATGTTAATAGGAGAACAGGCAACTGCTCAAGATGGACAGTAGCAAAGGTAGAAGACAGACGTGTATTTGATCTCTCCTTAAGAAATCTTTAAAAAAGTATGTGAATCCCCATTTAATCAGTGCTCTGTCTGCAGAAAATGGAAGACCGTGCAACGGAAGAGGTCTCCACTGATTTGAAGACTACCTCATGCAAGAGACTAAGACAAACTACCGGTTCTCAAACGGATGAAGAGTGTGATGGCGACCATTGGTCCGAAGCTTCTGAAAGGCTGGCCAATTTAGAGGCCAAGATGGATAAATTGCTGGATTTGTTTTCCGAAATTGCTACTTTGAAGGATCATCTAAAAACCATTGAAGATGAATCAAAGAATTAAAGAAGGCCACAGAAAACGCGAAGGAATAACTACAAGAACTAAAACCCAGCGTGGCGAATTTATGCATGCAACAAGCACAAGACAGCGAAGAGGTGCAAAAACTTAGAAAGGAGATAGAACAGGTAAAATGCCGAAACATCAAACTAGAGGCCTAGACGAGAAGGGGAAGCATAAAGATATTCAAGAAGGTGAGACACCGCGAGAAACTGAAGATTAAGTGAGAAATATGATGGAAGAGAAATTGGGAATAATAAGAGAAGATATGAACGAAATTCGCTTTGAGCGGGTGCATCGCCTACCAACTCGGCAAAACTCGCAAACTCGTACTAAGCCTAGGCCGATAATCACCAAATTTAGTTTCTATCAAGATAAAGAGTATGTAATGTCAAAGGTTAAAAACGTAAAAGGTACCAGAATTGGAATTTCACATGACTATCCCAAAGAGATTGATGCAATTCATGAGAAACTGTACCCAGTACTAAAGAAAGCCAAACAAGGGAAACAGTCAGCTTTTTTCAAAGTGGACAAACTTATCATTAATGGACAAGTATATAGGGGTGCGGAGACCGAAAAACTTCCTTACTATGGAGTTATTATGAATAGCACAGTTTAGGCAGTTTGATGGCTGATGAGCTCAAATGCATGTTAGAGAAACATTTTGTGTATTTACGTTATTTGTAGTTTGTAAAAATTATTTTCTTGTATACAGCGACGCAGTAATTAATTATAATTTCGATTTTACTACTGATAGGCATCAATCAACGCCTGCAAATCTTAGTTGTTCTCAATGTGCACATTCTTTAAAAGTTTTTCTTTATATTATGATTTTGAAGATAATTACAGTCCGACCTCTATTAAGCGGCCACCTATTAAGCAGCCACCCTCCATTAGGCGGCCACTTTTCAAAGTCCCGATTTATTTGTCAGTAAACTGCTGTATTTGATATCTCTATTCAACGGTCACCTCTATTAAGCGACCGCGGCCACCTTTTTACTGTCGCTAGTGTATAATTTATATGGTTTTTAACCTCCATTAAGCGACCAGCAAATTATCTTTGGAAGCGAAATGGTGACAGATGATATAAGGTGATAACTGAAAACAACAAGAAAACAAAAACTGCAATTTAATCTCCACTTATAACAAGTCACAAGCCGCTTACATGTGCACACTTTTCACATCCGGCGCGGCCGGCGCTATACAAAGACAACAATATAATTATTACTGTACGGGAAATCTACAAAAATCCTTGCTCCTGATCTCGTCTTTACAACTCCGCGCCCCAAAACGGCAAACAGCATTGACGGATTATTTTAAATAAATTGCCCGTGAAATATCTTGAGCTATTGTTTTCCCATACTAACTGTTGTTGCAGAAAGGCCTAAGAAACTTGTCAACGATGTTTCGCATATTTTTCTGTACATTATCAACCCGAAGAAAACTGTACTGTGTTAAAGCTAGAACTATGCATGGACTAGAAATGCACTTGATGTTTTGTTATAATGAATTTTGGATATATCTTCATATATGTTCACTTTTAAAAAGCATTTTGCTATATAGAGTCAATAAAACCATGTTTACTGCCATTCCTATCCAATTTATATAGTACCTCTATTAAGTGGCCAACCTCTATTAAGCGGCCACTTTTCAAAGTCCCGAGGGTGGCCGCTTAATAGAGGTCGGACTGTATTCCCTTTCTCTTGAGATGTTTTTTCGTTACCATACATGTAGGTTTCTCTTTTTTTGGCTTCTAATGGGGGATGTTTTTAAATTAGTATCGCTCAACGTAAAGGGCATTAGCAATTTTCAAAAAAGAAGAACAATGTTCACTTGGTGCAGGAAACGTAAAGCAGACATAATATTTTTACAAGAAACACAATTGAAGAATGAATGGGGTGCAGAGATCATAACATCGCACGGAAGCTCTAACACACGTGGAGTTGCAATCTTGATTAAATCTGCATTTGATTGTTCTATTCATCAGCAGATTCTTGACCCTATGGGGCGCTATATTATTGTAAAAACTGTTATCAAAGATGAAACGTATGTGTTAATAAACATATACGCTCCAAACAAAGACAAAGATCTTTTAACCTTCTTCAAAAATCTCTTTGCAATCTTACAAAAAGAAAATCTAGAATCAATTGCCCATTAAATCCTGAACTTGACAAAAAGGGGGCGTGCTGCTCCAAAGAAACACAGTTACTAATTGAATTAAATGCTTACAAAGTCAACTTGATTTGGTCGGCATAATATTATGGCAAATTAAAATCCCAGATACAAAGAGTTTTACCTGGAGTAAAAAATCTCCAAAAATTAATATTTTGTCGACTTGATTATTATTTTATATCTAACAATTTATTTGACATGGTGAGATCGACTGAGATAATTCCCGCCATTAGAACAGACCATGACGCAATTTTGCTAGAAATTGGAAAGCTAGAAAATGGGCTAAAGGGTCCTGGATACTGGAAATTAAACTGCTCATTGTTAGCGGACAATGCGTATGTAAACAGTGTTACAGAACTGCTGCTAATATGGGCCGCAGAGAGAAGAAAGGAACTTTCAGACCATCAGAGTGTCTGGGATTGGATTACTGCTCATGCAATAAATTTCTTCAAGAGAAAATCAAAGGAAAGAAATGAGAAATAAAAAACTCTTCAAGAAGAATTAAGTAAGGCAAAGGAAGAACTTGAAATGACACCAAGTGACTTAAATGCATCACGATATCAGGCTGCTCAGGAAAAATTGGAAGCAATCTATGAAGAAAAAACCAAAGGAATCATTATATGAGCGCGTGCACGCTGGCATGAATATGGGGAAAAAAGCACAAAATATGTTCTAAATCTGGAGAAAAGAAATCACGTAAAGAAACATATACAAAAACTTTTTATTAGTGGTGTAATTAAGACAGATCCGTTTTTTATATTAAAGGAGCAGAAACGCTTTTATCGTGACCTCTATAAGAGTAAAAACAATGATCCAGAAATTACACAAAAAATCTCTGCGTTCTAAAACGATCTAAATATTCCAAAATTATCTGAAGAACAGCAAAAGCAATGCGAAGGGTCTATTTCATCAGAGGAATGTTTTCGTCTTCTAAACAGCTTTGATTTTAATAAAACCGCTGGGAATGTTGGTATTCCAATTGAATTCTATAAAACCTTTTGGGCGGTACTTAAGGATAGCTTTATTAGATGTCAATGAATGTTTTGAAAAAGGTGAGATGTCTAACTCTCAAAAGCAAGCTGTCATTACTCTTATTGAAAAAAAGGGAAAGATCGTTCGCTTCTAGAAAATTGGCGCCCTAGCTCTCTAACTTATAACTGTATTGCAGATACAAAAATTATGACTAAAGCAATTGCATGGAGGATAAAAAATGTTCTACCTGATATAATTCATCAAAATCAGACTGGATATGGCGAAACAATACGATCTATCTACGATATTGTGGATTTCACTGCAAAGGAAAATATTCCCGGTTTAATGATTTTTATTGATTTTCAGAAGGCTTTTGATAGTGTTGAATGGGAATATTTCTCTTAAAATGTCTTGAAGAATTCAATTTCGGTCCGGACTTCATTCGCTGGGTTAGAGTTTTTTACAAAGACATAAAAAGCTGTATCATAAACAACGGCTTAACTTCAAACTTCTTCCCACTTTAATGTGGAGTTCGACATGGAGATCCTCTCCATACCATTTTGTAATTGTGGTAGAAACGCTGGCAATCGCCATTCGACAGAACCCAGATATCAAAGGTATTGTTATTGGACAAAAAGGAAACAAAAGTCCTGCAATAGGCCAATGATACAACTGCAACATTAGCTAACGTCGATTCAGCAAAATCACTTTTTAAATTGACAAAGCTTTTTCAAAATATTTCTGGCCTCAATATCAACTCCTCAAAAACGGAAGGTATGTGGATCGGTTGATTAAGAGGAAAAATTGAAGAACCATTCAGTATTAAGTGGCCTAAAACCCCGATCAAAGCTGTAGGAGTTTATTTCACATACGATCCGAAACTTCTAAAGAAGAAGAATTTTATTGTAAGGCTTGACAATATCAAAAAGCTTATTAATATCAGGTCCTCGAGAGGCTTATCTCTTTATGAAAAAGTAACAATATAATAATCAAATCTTTTTTGATCTTGAAGTTTGTTTATGTTTGCTCCATATTACCAACACCAACAGAAGTAGCAAGTCAACTGAATCGATTGCTTTTCAAGTTCCTGTGGAAAGGTATACATAAAGTAACTCGTGTGTCTGTAATAAATGATTATGAGCTCGAGAGAGGCGGTTTAAAAATGATAGACGGTGATTGCATGATTAGATCTTTGAGGCTAGGATGGCTACAGAGAGTATTTAATGATTCAACTGCTACATGGAAGAGATATTTTCTTTGTCTGTTAGAGCACGTTGGGGGCATCTTCTTTCTCAGTTGTAACTATGATGTCAAAGATTTAAATTTATCCACTCAATTCTACTGCGAACTTCTGCAATGGTGGTCAGAATTTCGCGATACCTTTGCTGAAAAAGGATTATCAAAACATTATTTGGAACAATAAAGACATTAAAATTGATAAAAAAACCGGTCTATTTCAAAAATTATCGAGAAGCAGGAATTACGTACACGCATGATCGACCGGGATATAAACGCTGTCTTTACTCAATCTCGAACAAGATAATCAGTGGGCAGGCCTCCGACACTCTATACCTTCACAGCTAAGGATCGCAAATGTACCATTATCAACCCTATCTCCCTCTTTTACATTTGAAAATAAAATCTTCTATATTAAGAAAGGATCAACCTCCCAATATCACCTTCAAATTGCAGAGGGATTTTGATTTCATAATCGACCAAATCAATCAAATTTATCTTCTTATGACCACATTCTGTTGCGCTTGAATCTTATGAATCTTATGTTGCGCTTGAATCTTCAGCTTTCCAATATAAAGTTATAAACTCTATTTTTTATACGAATAAAACTGAGTCGGAAACCTCAAATCATTTCTTTCATAACTGTTCCCACACTACACAATTCTGGATGGATTTTGCATCATAATGGCACCTACCCCCTCTCGCCCCAGGCGCTGATTTGAGCATTTACGGTTACCGTAGTTAACTCTACACAGAATGCCCTGATAAATTGAAATGTGTTTAGGGAAAATTAATGGATTCCTGTTACATTTGAAGGCTATGGCTACAATTAATTGGAGTAAATAGCACAATTTGATAGTGAATTTAGAGGTCTGGTTCTAGATGTTTAGTATTCTTATTCTTATTTTTTGGCAATGGACAGTTTTCAGCTTTTAAAGCGATGCTACAATAGTGTGTCAATGCTCCTTTAATCTCACAAGTTTTTGCAACCGTGAAAATCATGAATAGTAAATCCAGGAAATAAGTAATAAGGTACATGCAATAATAATCCAAATTTTCTTGGGGAAGAAACCCACTAACCGGTGCACTTGATTATTAAGCCCCTCCCCTCTGCATGGGCCTTGTGCGAGTACTATTAGTTCTCAAGTATCCACTCAGTTATAAATTGTGGACACAGTACAAGTAGAGCATTAGGACAATATACAGTGTACTTTGAGTACAGCTACATGTACCTGCAGCTTTAGCAGTCTTGTGCACTTTCTTGTGTTCAGTCCAATTCTGCTTGAAGCACTCCTGAATATATATATATATATTATATATAACACATTTTATTTAGTTATGAATATGAGAATTGATCATCAGAGTGAATTTCCAATTTAAGCAACTGGAATAAAGAAGCCATGGAAAATTCAGGGCTTTAACTGGATTTGAACCTGTGACCTCCGCAATACTCTACCAACTGAGCTACGAAGCCACACATTCAGAGTAAGGTCAATTTTGTTGGTATGTGAGGAGTGACATGACATACAGTACACGGCTCACAAAACTGACCTTGCTTCCAGTGTGTGGCTTCATATATAGCTCAGTTGTTAGAGCATTGCACTAGTATCATGGAGATCACAGGTTCTAACTTGCAATCAAATTTTTCAACAAATGTGGCTGTTATTCACCTAAACTTATCCTTCTGTAAGGCGAATTTTACCAGTTCGAATTCAAAGGAATGACATCAGCTGCAGAAGACCCCCTCAAAATTAATAGGCCTATTTGCTTGCCCGTTGCTTGGCAATACACACATTCATTTCATCTTAAAGTTCTCCATATTCATATGTTAATTTTTGATGAAAAATTCAGCCGGAAAGCTGGGAGCTCTTAATCCCGTTTTAGCTATTGACCCGGTCGGGTATAATTTATTACCGGTATTTATTTTTCCCCTCCCCTTTTAAATTTTTTGTATAAGTCCTGCCGTGATGGGTATCCCCCTTTACAGGACTCTCCCTTATGTAGATGTAGATAGTTGGCCTTCGGTAAAAACGTTTAACATTAGTCCAGTTTTCATTTATGAACCAGAACAGTTGTAGAAGAGAATGGTAAACGAATACCTGCGAACAAAAGAAGCTTCCATGAATTCCAAGTTTAATACAAGTAGGACATTGCAGCTTTGCTGGCTGTTCACAGCCAATACTTTCACAATTTCTTGTCGCTACAGCCGCCGCCATGATCTTTCCTAGGACGGTAACAACAGAAATCACTTCATGTAACTTTCACTAGACTTAGCTCTCTCTCATTTGTAAAACAAAAACATGGCGAACCTCGCTCCAGGTTACAAAAACATGGCGAACCTCGCTCCAGGTTACGAAGCACAGAAAGCAAGTCATGTTCCTCGTCCACCAGCAGTTCTATTCTACCATAAATCGATGATTCACTTGGCAAAAAGTATCTGTGAAAGGTGCAGCCATGCGTTGAAGTCGCCTATCACAACGCAAGTAAGAATTTTACTTTTTGATAAAGCCCCGATCAAACGATCTTGAAATGCGCGTGTTAAACGGGAAAAACTATCATCGATTATCATGGAGATTTTGAACAAGTTCAAAGTGAATGATAGCTGATGATAGTCGATAAAAGTGCATGATAGTTGGTGTTTAAACGGACATGATAGCAGGAACTATCATCAACCACCATGACCGTTTGATCGGGGCTAGGGCCCATTCGCACTAGCCGGCCGCGGGCGATTTAGCAGCTCTCGTATATTTTATTTCCTCAGAAATAAAAGTTGTCCAACGATTTTTTGAAACCTTCCCTGAATGTTCCTTTCCAAACACTGTTTCGAAAAGTACAATAAAAAAGGAAGGTCACCGTGCTCGCAAAAGAGATATGATGACGCAGGTACAAAAGTCGGACCGGATCAACTCAGGTCACTGATTTGAATAAGAATAGCAGCTATTGTTGTATGCCTAGCTACTATTCTTATTCAAATCAGCGATCCGAGTTGATCCGGTCCGACTTTCGTTCCTGCCTGATCTGATGGGCCAAAATATTATTTTACCCCATTTACGCTAATCACGCGCGCTATTTTATCGTTTCACGGTAAATTTTGCGGTACCTGAAAGGACAGATTATTAACCAAATACTTGGCAAAAAGACTTGATAGCTAGTAAGTCTCGATGGTAAAAATTTAACATATGATTTATGGCAAAAATCAGACAAATTTAAAGGACACCGACACAAAACGTACCTCGAGTCGTTGTTCCCAAGGCTATAAATGGCATCCTCGAGTAACGATTTTCTGAGAGGTGTTAACTATATCGTTTTTTCCTATCCAAAAAGTTTTCTTTTAATTTTTTTAACTTAAAGATGATAATTAGTATACCAAAATTCTGCAATAAAAACTATAGGTCACCATGCTTGTTTACGAGAATAGCAACGATTTCTCGCTCATGCGCAAATCTCTATAGAAAAAGTCGTCATATTGTTCATTTGCGCGTGCTGTGAACGCTAGTAGGGAGTTTTAGCAACTAGGACGGCAACGGCAACGAGAACGTCCACAAAAAAATGCAAATAAAATTTGCGTAAGAATCTCGCAACTATCAGAATTTGTTTAGTGTGATTGTAAGTATTCAGCGCTAATTTCTACTTGGATTTTTCAGCGCTTATTTAATTCAAACGAGAAACATGAAAAACTCGCCGTTGCGGTTCACGTTCTCAACACAACTCAGACTTAAGTCATTTCAAGTTGTTGTTTTGCAGAGGACGGCTAAGAAATGAACAAAGATGGAGAACGCACGTGCAGGACTATTGTTCTGCTCATTAAATCTTTTGTTTGGGGACGTCCTCGTTGACGTCGCGTCCTGGTTTCGTAGAGTCCCTAATTGCTCATAAAATGCTGCGCAGTAAAGATGCGCAATGCAATACTGAGGAATCACCTTAAGTGCCTATAACCCCCAAAAAATTTTTTGGCCAGCTTAAAGCTTTGCATTACATGGAGCAAAACGCCATAAAAATTTACTGAGCATTTAATCATTCTGTGCGTCCTTTAACTGAGCTAAGCTCACAGAAATATCACGCAACTTCCAGTTCAAAGACGCACTATTTGCATAAATAATTCCTCACACATAGGCGGCGGACGGGGAGGGGCAGGGGGGCTGAAGCCCCCCCAAACAAAAAGTTTGGGGGGCTGATCCCCCCACGTTTCGGTGGCGAAAATATCGGTAGCGCAGCATAAACTTGCGACAAAATTAAAACGGAATTAGAAAGCTGATTCAACCAAGCCAAGTTAAGGCCAGTCGCGAACTTAGAGAAACTTCTTGTGGAAAAGAAAAGAAAAGCTATTTTTGTTACCGAGATAGAAATAGAAAACAATTTTTAATTGCTAATTACCGTCAGCTGAGCAGCGACAAGTTCCTGTCATCGCTTACTGTCAATTCACCGCCAAAGTGAAACCTCACGTGAGCATCTCATTTCACAACAAAACTTCTTTCACGCGATATGATCGCGCTTTATATCTCCTGTTCTCTTTTAAGTGCCTATGAAATGAAAAAACGAGCGATTGAAAAATAAGCTTATTTGAAAGGCTTTTGAAAATGAAGAAAAATGGCGTTTTCCTTTTTGTGATATCTCCTCTCGTTCCAGAGATATTCAAGATTTTTGTATTATGCAAATTAGGCACTGATGACGTCATAAGGTGTGATAGTGTGGGTGTAAAAACAAAATATAGCATATCTCTGCAAGTACTGATGCAATGCAATTGGAACTTTGCAAGCACATTGCACCCTAAGAAATACACCTCTTGATGTATATTTTGATGTTGCTATGGCAACAATTGAAATCTTGAATATCTCTGGAATGAAAGGACATATCACAAAAAGGAACACGCCATTCTTCTTCATTTTCAAAACCCTTTCAAATAAGCTTATTTTTCAATAGCTCGTTTTTTCATTTCATAGGCACTTTCACTATTTTCAGTATGTTATTTCGTTAGACTTAAATTTTGCGGGTTGCATGCTTGATGTCGTCACAGAAACAGAAAGTGGCGCTCCCGTTTGCTTCTGAGCAAAGAAGCCGAAAGGGCGAAATAACAAGCAGTCGTATTATTTCCTGCTTCGATCGTGGTTCCTTTTACGAGGTTACTTTCATTTGTTAGAAGCTCTTTCTTCATAATTTTCTGCTGCTATAGTGATGTTTCTAGTGTGAGGACTTTATAAAGATTACGAGAAACTCACTGCCTTTCGTTTGCGTGATCTTTGGATCGTTTGGAGGCTGTAAAATGTAGAACGTCATCAACGCCATAGCAACAGTAAGTCGATCCTTAGAGTTATCTGTCAATACATCATTAATTCTGACACTTCGTGTGTCATCAATTGCTTAAAACAAACAAAACTGGAATAGCTTTTCCGACTGTATCTCGAAAATAAAAATTGCCGTAAACGTATGCACATTTTAAGTTCGTTTACAGTCACCGATTGAGCTGAAAGTTTGCTGAAATGGTCCTTAATACCTGCTCTACAAAAGTGTGTCTGCGATTTCTAAATTTCGACCTGGTTAAAATGTTATAGCCTTGTTTGTTGAAGGGTATCACAAGCTTTAGAACCTCAAACTTTAGAGTGGCATAAAAAGAAAACAAAACGATCTTTGAGAAATCGGAGACACAATTTTGAAGGGCCATCTGTAACGATTCATTTGCGATGCTAAACACGTTGCGGCAACAACCAAGGCGTGTAAACGAAAGACAAAAGGAGAAATATCACTCTAATGAGTAAAAATTCTAAACCTATTATCCTTTCTAAAAAAGAGAAGGTTCAATCGAATTCCCCATTTATTAAGCTTTCAGAAAATGTATACTTTTGGGGTGTTTATTTTTAAAGCTTCTCCACGAAAACGTGTTAGCGTGAGGTGGTCAATTGAGGTATACTGATACCTTAAAAGGAGTCCCTTTGGTTGCAATTTGTTACTTGTTTCTGAGAACTATAAACAGCACCGAAGACTGTAAACAGTTTGAAAGTTTTCAACTGAAGCGCGCGTGATGGCGTCATTCTACGTCATCAAGCAGCGGCAAAACTAGCCCAACTAGAAGCGAAGCTTGCCACGAAAAATGAGAGTTCAGCATCCGCTTCGGCCAGCTCGGCTAGCTCAGCCAGCTCGCCCGATGCACACAAAATGGTGTCGCATTCCTTTGGGTACGAATTTGGCACCGATCATATTGAGAAAGCTGTTTTTTGGACTTCAGGATCACCTTTCTCGGAAACGTTTGGAAGGATGAAGCTCAAGCTCGGCTCAAGTACGAAGAAATTTTTGCTCCATCAGATGCCGGCGTTTTCGAGGTGAGAATTATGACGGTTTAGCGTCACTTTGGGCTTGAACCGGACAAGGTCGTGGTCGCCGGCTGTCGTGCTTCCTGCCTGTCTCTCTTTCTCTTCTATATGATCTAGGGGTCGATAAATTATATCGCGAAATAACGCCTTGGACGGCTCAGAACGGGCAAAAAATAGCACACAACCTTTCATTTTATTTCACCTCAACGTTTATTGAACATGTAGGATAAACCTAGTATTTAGAGCAAATGGCGGCCAACTTATTCATGTACATCTATATTTCTTTTGTAACCGCCATTGATCGGTGTCACGCAACAAACTGAGACATCGGGTGGTCCGCCTGTGGTCATATTTGAAGGGTCTTGCCAAACAAACGTATTACAGTTTACCGAGTGGTCAAACCAGCACGTGGGTGACAGTTGAGCGGGCCCTACCTTACGGGCTAAATCGAGACAAGCCAACGAGGATTTGCACCAGTTGGACCTGGGACCTAATACCTTCGATGACTCCTTGACTGCTTCTCAGCGCTATGAATCTAATCAGAAAGTCCTGGAAAAAGGAAGTAACCGGATGCTTACCACAAGCTCAGGAGAAGAAGAGGGTGCCTCTTCAGCCAGTTACAGCACCTTTCAGACTAGTTTTGGTCCGGGATCTCAACAGGGGACTCGTGAGCCCCCACCATGGGCAAGAGACCTCTTTCAGCAGCAAGCTGAAATTCTACAGAAACTGAAAAATATTCCTCATGCGGGACAAAAATCCAGTGTAGGGAGGCGTGAAGGTGAATAATCTAGACAATGTCAATCTAGACATGCCCCCAGAGCATGTTTTAAGTGTGGCAGCTTGACTCACTTCATCCGTGACTGCCCATTGCAGAGCATTCCGTTTCAGGGAAACTTGAGAAGGGCGGGGCGCAACCAGAAGTGATCCCGCCCGGAGCCTCTCAAGGTGCATTTCTGGACTGCGAAGTAAATGGTGTCAGATGTCCAAGCTTTATTGGACACTGGTGCTCCGGCTACAATTGTCAGTGACATACTGTATCACCGTATTAGGAGCTGTACGGAGAAACTGTTGCCTGATATCCTGGGTTCAGTAAAGGTAACACTTAAGCTTGGTGGTATTGTAGCGCTCCACATGCTGTTTGTGCGTGGGGGGCCTGGCACCAGAAGTATTAGTTGGCATAGATTTTCTTCGGACCCACAAACGTGTGCTCAACTTTGACACTGAGACTGACAATACTAAGGAACGACCCAGCAAGATAGTCTTTTGGCTTCTTGACAGGGTTTGCAGAATCACAGTGGCCGAAACCATAATGTTGCTACCAAACATGGTTGCAGACATACCTTGTCAGGTACAGGAAGCAAATGGCTTAGATGAGTTAGTGGGTGTGCTGGAACCCTCGGACAAGTTCACAGAACGATATGTAGCTGGAGCGTTTCGAACCGCAGTAACCATCAAGGGTGGCCGAGTCCCGGTTCGAGTTTTCATTGCATCCAACCAGCCAATAAGGGTCTACAGGTGCAGTAACAAAAGACGTCTCCACCCTTTGGAGAGTGAATGGGAGTCGTCGAAAGAGGGCCATACAAGTATGGGCTACCCGGAGTTAAATGGTGCAGTACAGTACACACGAAAGCTGTTGCAATTCAGTGGAAGAACTATTGCCAATCAATTGTGAGTCAGTACCTGAGGAGGAAAAATGCCGGCGTTACAAAGTATTGGCTACCCATAACTGTGTCTCGAGAGGACCGATGAATTTAGGTACTGCAAAGGGAGTACAGCACGCCCAATCCACCTCGTAGAGTCCCTTTTCACAAGAGAGAAAAAATGCGTCAGCAAGTCAATGAGATGTTGGAGGTGGGGATAACAGAGCCTTCAGAATCTCCATGGTCCTCTCCAGTTGTGTTGATAGCCTAGCCTGACAGCACCCAGCGCTTTTGTGTGGATTACCGTGCTCTGAATTCTGTAACCAAACGCGACCTTTATCCGCTTTCTCAGTGTGGTGATATATTGGAGAGCTTGGCGGGAGCGCAGTGGTTCTCCCACCTTGATCTACTTAGAGGGTACTGGCAAATAGATGTTCCCATGGAAGACCATGAGAAAACAGCAATTGCAACCCCGGATGGCCTTTACCAGTTCTGTCGATTGAGTTTTGGTCTTACAAATGCACCGGCTTGTTTCATGCGTGCTATACACATTGTCCTCAAAGGTTTGTGCTGGTCAGACTGTCTAGTTTATCTAGATGACATCATAGTCTTTAGTCGAACACTGGAGGAACACAGGGGGAGGCTCGTACTTGTTCTGTCCCGCTTGGCAGAAGCTGG
The DNA here is from genome assembly GCA_947652115.1 of Blastomussa wellsi. Classification (NCBI taxonomy): domain Eukaryota; kingdom Metazoa; phylum Cnidaria; class Anthozoa; order Scleractinia; family Plerogyridae; genus Blastomussa; species Blastomussa wellsi. The sequence goes on from OX393573.1 coordinate 8,182,981, forward strand.
CTTCAAGATTAATGGCTAAGAAATGCAAGCTGTTGTCTGAAAGGGTGGTTGTACTAGGTCACGTCTTGACTCGGGATGGTATATCTACTGAACCAGAGAAAATACGTGTGGTAAAGGAGTGGCCTGTTCCTTCAGATCCCCGCCAGTTCTTAGGCACAGCTGGATACTACTGGCAGCTTGTGCCAAACTATGCCCAAGTTGCACGCCCACTGTACAGAGCAGAACAGAAGGGAGATAATTTCACGTGGACAGCCGAATGTCAGGAAGACTTTTTGTCCATTAAATGCCACTTGACAAATGCCCCAATACTTGCTTTCCCACAGTTGGATGTGTCATTTATCCTGGACGCTGATGCCAGTGAGAGTGGGTTGGGGGGTTGTGTTATCACAGGTTCAACGTGAAAAAGAGCATGTGATAGCCTTTTCTGCGTGTGTGCTAACCAAGGCAGAAATGAATTAGTACTACCCGGAATGAACTTGTGGCCCTTGTGCGGGGCACAGAACACTTTGAAACATATCTCTATGGGAGACGCTTTCTCGCCAGGACTGATCATAATGCCTTACAGTGGCTAAGGAACTTTAAGAATCCTAAGGGCCAGTTGGCTCGGTGGCTTTAACGGTTGAGTGACTTTGGCTTTGAAGTGAAGCAACGCCCTGGTAGTTTGCATAACAATGCTGATGGTCTGCCCCGTCTCCCCTGGGCCGAGCAGGAAATGGTGCGCCCTGAAGCGGAGAGCGATATTTGCATGGGTCCAGTCTGGGCGCATGGATTCCCTTTCTAACGAGAGCATTCGTGTGGCTCAGAGTCAAAATGAGGTCCTTTTTCAAGTCGTGAAGTAGCTTGAGGTCGGCGTCAGGCCTTCCCGGGGTGACATTGAGGGAAGTGGACGCAAGCTGCTGTCATAATGGTCACAGTGGAATCGGCTAGTTATCAGGGGTGGTCTAGTGTTCAGGTGCTGGGAGGATGAAGTGACGGGCCAGGAAACTCACCAGCAGCTTTGCTTGCCAGGAAGTCTTGTCCCGAAAGTGTTGTACGCCCTTCATGGTGCTCCCTCTGCAGGCCACCTTGGTGTGACGAAAGCCATAGCTAGAGTTCGGAAAAGATCATTTTGGCATGGCTTGAGGGAGGATGCTGAAAACCATGTCAAGAGGTGTGGACCATGTGCTGAAGCCCAAGGCTCCCTTGATCATTGTCAAGTCAGGCCATACTCTGCAGAGAGTAGCTATTGACATCATTGGTCCTACAACAAGGTATAGCTCTGGCCATGAGTAGTTGCTTGTGGTCTCGGACCACTTCACAAAATTCACCCAAGTGTTCCCGGTGAGAAATACGTCAGCAGTCACGCTTGCCCGGAACGTGATGGATGAGTACATTTGCCGATTTGGATGTTTTGAGAACTTACACTCTGATCTGGGTGCTAATGTCGATGGAGCAGTCTTCCGAGGACTGTGTGACTTGATTGTGGCAGCTAAGACAAGGACAACTCCGTATCACCCTCAAGGAGATGGCCAGGTGGAGAGGCTGAACAAATCACTCGTATAGATCTAGTCTAAGCTAATATACGATCATCACCGCGATTGTGCGGACTGTGTTCCAAAGGCCTTGTTGGCCTATAATACCAGTGTCCATGAATCGACGGGATTCACCCCCTGTCACCTAATGTTTGGGAGAGAAGCCATCTTGCCTTTGGGTGCTGCCCTCAAGTTAGATACCTCAGCATTTCCGGGATCAGCGAAAACAGAAAGTGAGGACAGAAATATCAGCAAGGCTATTATGACACCAAGTGTTATGGTCAGCGGTTCCATGCTGGAGACCAGGTGTGGTACAGAAACCGAACCAGGGTCAGGAGGAAGAAGGGAGGGGGTAAGTTTCTAAAGAAACTGTGGTGTTGCGTCGGTGGGAAGTATAACAATATAATTTGGTTTTATCAACTGGGTTGATAATGTCAATTGGCCACCGTAAAGAGATTTAAGTGCTGACGTTTCGAGCGTTAGCCCTTCGTCGGAGCGAATCAAGGAATTGTGCGTCGTGTGTCTTTATATACAGAAAGATGGAGCTTCGCTATTGGCTGGTGCCTGGTAACGTGAAAACTTCGGAATAAATTAGTTGAATGAAAAGCGTTCGTTGATACCGTGAGGATTAAGAGTGCCGATTTGAAAAATAAATTTTTGTTCTAGAGTTTTACGGCTTTCCGTGTTTCCTTGGTGAAGGGAAAGGCCGCAGACTCCCATATGTTGCTTAGAATGATTTGGGAGATTGAAGTGTCTCGCGACCGGTTTCGATGCATTTTTGTCGTCTTTCTCTACGTCACGAAGGTGTTCTCGGAATCGGTCGCCAAGTCGTCTCTCTGTTTCGCCGATGATACTTTCGAGATACTTTCGAGACGCTTCAGACTCGAAAATCTAAGTGGACTCCCCCAGAGGGCCAGTTTGCTTCTTTAGATTTTTCATTAAAAAATGCCGTCACGACATCAACAAACTTAATTTCAATCGTAACACCAAATTTTCCAACCTTTCTTCGGAAGAGAGGACGGCGCTAAAAAACCTTAGTAAGGGCAAAGACATAATCATCAGAGCGGCCGACAAAGGCGGCGCTTTAGTTGTTTGGCGGGCCGACCTCTACCAAAAAGAAGCTTTGCGGCAACTTTCTGACACCTCTTTTTATGCTAAAGTCGACAAAGATCTCACCTCCACTAACCAACAAATTGTCAAGAGCACTATTAACGACCTTATAGTCAAACAAGAATTGCCGGCTACTGCTACCAATCTCATCATTACCACTCCCAGAACCTCGTGTATTTACTTTTTACCTAAAATTCACAAACCTAACAACCCAGGTCGACCTATCGTCTCTGCCTGTAGTTGCCCTACCGAACTCATTTCCAGCTATTTAGACAAAATTATGGCACCTATTGTCAGATCTTTACCGTCATACGTTAAAGACAGTCAACACGCACTTCAAATTTTTCGCGATTTCAATTTCCTGGGCGAAGACAAACTTATTTTCACTATGGATATTACATCTCTTTACACCGTCATCCCAAATGGCGAAGGTCTTCTAGCCCTCAAACATTTTTTTGATTTACGCACTGTTAAGGAACCAAGCTCGGAAACACTACTCCGCCTGGCTGAGTTAGTGTTAACACTCAACTGTTTTTCATTCGCGAACAATTATTACAAACAAATTAATGGCGTGGCCATGGGTACCAAAATGGGACCCAGCTACGCCAATCTTTTCGTAGGCTACATTGAACACCAATTTTTCAATCAATACAACGGCCCAAAACCTGAACTCTATCGTCGCTACATTGACGACTGTATCGGCGCTACCTCTTCTACCAGAGAAGATTTTAATCAATTTATAACCGCTGTTAATTCGTTTCATCCTGCCCTTAAATATACCTGGGGAATTTCCGATACTTCCTTAGCATTCCTGGATATCAAAGTTTCTATCGAAGGCAACAGTTTATGCACCAGTGTGCACTACAAACCCACAGATTCTCATAGCTATTTGTTGTATTCATCTTCACATCCATCACATGTCAAGAATTCCATTCCTTATTCTCAGTTTCTTAGACTTCGCCGTCTTTGTAGTGACGACTCTGATTTTTCCTTAAAATCAGAGGAAATGTGCAATTTCTTCGACAAACGCGGCTATCCTGCTTCTGTTGTTCAAGCGGGCCATCATCGCGCCCAGCAAATTGATCGACAGTCAGCACTACAAACGTCACAGAGAGAAAACAACGATAGAATTCCATTCACCCTCACATTTCACCCTCACAACCACGCAGTTAAATCCATCATTCTCAAAAACTTTAAATTACTTCAAAATGATCCCGACACTGGTAGAATCTTTTCGCAACCTCCATTAATTTCATTTAAACGCGACAAAAACATAGGTAACTTTTTAGTCAGAAGTGCATTCCAAGCTAGTGATCAACCCGGAACTTTTAAATGCGCTCGCGCACGATGCAAAACATGCCCTTTCATTCAAAACCTTGACAAAATATCGGGACCCAAGCGATCTATCAAAATCACTGATCATTTCACCTGTACCTCAGCCAATGCCATCTACTGTATAACTTGCA
>OX393573.1:8187267-8229767 GCA_947652115.1 Blastomussa wellsi
GATCGATAGTATCCTAGTTCTGATTAGTGTGAAATACATCGCTCGCCCATCCATCCATCCATCCACCCATCCACCCACTGAATAGCGTCATACGTCCGTACGCCGACTAAGAGTCATTTTTTTTTTGAAAAAATATAACTCAAAAAATGTATTACGTCAGCCATGGAATCCGCTGACGTTGCAGCTTTCTCTTATGCTACGTAAGTAAGCAAGTTTATTTCGCCAGAAGCGATAGTAATTAATTTATTTGCGAGTATTTCTTTTGTGTTTAGGAAATTGAAGTGAATTCTTTGGCTGTTTCATCGTAGCGATTTAGATATTTGAAGGAAAATTAAACATTTGCTAAGGTAAACACTGAAGAGCGTGCCAGAACTTGCAGCGTTTATGTCAGTGTTAGGGAAAAACCCACAACCGTTCTAAAATTAGCCGTGGGGCGATGCAAGATAGGGTGATCCGTCGTATCACACACGCGACACCGGTGGTTGCTAGAATAGCTTGTGCTGGTAGTATGACAATCACATCATCATCCCGAGTGCAAGCCTTTACACGTAGAGTACGTTTGATTGTAAATTCGCTGGGCCTGAGTAATTTTCATTGTCACCACGTGAAAGAAATCCTAAAAATACACCTATTCACAAGTTTTCAGCTAGATAGTGTCGTTTGTGTTTGAAATACAGCATGTTGAATTTTCGAGATTTCCGCCGTACGTGACCTCACGATGGCACCGTGGCAAAGTTGTCCTGCTCTAAGAAAAGGTTTTTCGCAAACGTTTTGCAGTTTAAACAGCTCAAGTATCAGGAAAGATGTGTATGTGCATATACACTAGATCGTGAGGAATGAGCAGTCGCTTTTATGGCAAAAGTCAGTACCAGATGTTTTCTTTCATTTCCGGCCGCCATGTTGGTGCCCATCAAGCTGGGCACCAACATGGCGTTTCCATACTGAGCTCTATAAATTTGCGAGAAATGCTTCGGCAAATAACTCACGAATGGTGTTCCGCACAGACCTGAGACTTGGAGATGTTGTTCACCTATTAATAATTTATAACATTTGAATTTATCGGATTTTTTAATTGCATGGTTTCGAGTTTAAATTTTGATGGCGTGACAGTGAAAACCACCTATTCAAGCCCGTGTGCCATCACATCGGCACTTACAGACTGTTTGTCGAGGTTGTAACATTCCTGAAAGATAATACCATAGGCGTCTTTAGAGTCAGGCAATGTCCGACATGCAGTTCCAAATTAAAGTATACCTGTTCAGAGTTTTTACAGCTTCGTGCGGAGCGTTTTTACGGGCAATAGCCGATAATAATTAACATTTTAAGCAACAATTCAGTTAAATTTTAAGAGCGCGGCTTCACGTTCCATACAAACTTGTTACAAAAAACAGGAATCACGCGTTACTTATTATCGCTAAAACCAATCATGTATCAGTAGTTTGTCAATGACGCCAATTTCCTACGTGAATTTAACGGCTCCTTCGCGAGATCTCGGAGATTTCCTGTGGATATATAAACTCTGAGAAAAATAGTCAGCTGCAGCTCGATCCAGGTACTACAATTGTACTACAATCGCTATGGAATCCAAGCGAAAATGCTATTAGGAGTTTCATTTGTCTATTTTCAACGGTCGGTGTTTAGTCATGTCTTCAAACAGAAGTATCAGAGGGCTTTCCGTTACTAAAATTGTGCGCATTGAGCAGTTTTTAGAGCAATACGATTCACCAGATTAGACAAGCGTTAACAACCGTATTCTGACCCCACAATAAACATGTAACAGACCAAAGGCCAGCACCAAATAAAACAGAAAATTGAACTTAGCAACTGTCATTCAATCTATTTAGTTTGTTGGAAAGTACAGCTCGCCATGACTGCTTCTCCAATAAAACGCGAGTTGTGGTTGGACAATACGACTGCCTCAGGAATATGTGAGGCACGTTGTGATTAGCTAATCCACAGAAAGGAATGTGGTTCGGGTTGAAGCAGCCATTAGTGGGGAGGAGCATTATGTAATGACCCTAATAATGGCTGCGAAGAAGACTAATGCTTCGAAAAAAACCTTTAAAAAACTCGCAGACATTTGTGAGTTAAAGGGTTAAACAGTTGAGTTTCATCTGGGTCAAACACTGCTTGCAATTTCGCAAAATAGAAAGTCTTTTTTACTTTGAAATAATTAGCTGGATTCAAAGCATTCCATAACTTTGATATTCTTACAAAAAATAATTCCTGAAAAGAGCTGTCCTAAAAATACCTAGATGAACCACGGCATGAACGCCGTGAAAAACAAAAGTAAGTCAAGATATTCAAGCCAGTAATTAGACTGTTAATTGCTGTTTCTTGGTTCAGGTTTATTCTTAATATTGAGCTCTTGATGCGAAATAAAAATGGTTTCATCCTTGAATGAATGCAGACTGAATTTTTGTGGCTGTGGAATTTTCGTACGTTTTCTTATGAAAATTAATCATCTCACAAGCGAAAGTGAGAGCACTTCAAAGTCATGTCAAAACAACTATCCAAGAATACTACAGAAACAGAGGGGGTAAGTTTCTAAAGAAACTGTGGTGCTGCGTCGGTGGGAAGTATAACAATATAATTTGATTTTATCAACTGGGTTGATAATGTCAATTGGCCACCGTAAAGAGATTCAAGAGCTGACGTTTCAAGCGTTAGCCCTTCGTCGGAGCGAATCCGATTCGCGAAGGGCTAACGACGAAGGGCTAACGAACCATATATATAGCGCGCGCGGAATATTTTCTGATCCCTGGTGATGCCGTTGATCGGCGAAAGCTTGGATTTTAGTTTTTACTTTTAAACAGCAGTGGAAGGCCACTGTTGTGAATTGCTTTAATGCTCTACTCAACGCTAACCACTCTCGATAAGGATTCACTCTCGAAGAATTTTCCACTACTCGCTCATTCGACTCAATCACTCTCGTGTACAAAAACTCTTATTGTCTCTGATCAGTTCCATTAAAAAATTAACCGCGTCACACCCTTATTTAATATTACGTAATCACATTCTCGACACACTCCCCCCATATATCTCCGGGGGAGATATATGTCTTTCACTCAAGTTTGATCTACCTTGAATAAATAATTACACTCATCCTATTGATAATCATTTCTCTAAAGGTAAACAAACCGACTGTCTCTATAGTGTCAGTTCGTCAGCTAAATGAAAGCTGATACCACTGTTCATTCGGATTGTTCATTTCACACTTCCTCTTGGGTAATCTCTTGTAAACGCAGGCGTGCTGCAACTGCAGCGTCCCGTCTTGGGCGAAATGGAGCAACCTCTGGGTTCATCCTCGCCTGGGATGCTGGCATCTGCCTGTCACACGATAGTTCCAGCGGGTAAAGTTGTTGAATCGCACGTTCCACGTAGGACGTTCCTGCACGCAATTTTGCTCCTCTAACGACTCCGTCATTTCCAACGATTAAATTCTCGATGATTCCCAGCGGCCACTTCCCTCTGTTCTTGTCCTCTGTTTTGATGATCACTACGTCACCAACAGCTGGCGCGTCTCCTCCAGCCCCTCGCTGTGCGCGGTGTCTCTCGCGAAGACTGCGCATGTACTCTTTGATCCATCGGCTCCATACTGCTTCCTTGCACGTCAGCAAGTGTTTTGCTCGCTTTCGCAGGTCAGCGGTCTCAATGTGGTGCGGCTGCAATTCTGGAAGCAGATTGCTGTTCAAAAACAGCATAGCATTCGGTGTCAGAAGGGGCATCTGCACGTCATCTTCGACGTAGCTTAACGGCCGGTTGTTAAGCGTGATCTCCACGTCCAGTAGCACTTCTTGTAACTCTTTCCACCACAGTAGGCCATTCCCTATTGTCTTGTTTAGGGCTGACTTGACAAGGCTAATCAATCTTTCGAACTGACCTCCCCACCACGGGGCGCGGCTTAGATTGAATTGCCATTTGATCTGATTGATGGAGAGGTATGTCTGCAGTCGTTCGTCTTTCATGACAACTCTGATCCAGTTTGCTACGCCAACGAAAGTTCGGCCGTCCTCGGCGCGCGATAAACTGCTTCAAACTCTTTAGGCACTCTTCTGTTTCCAGGTTTGGTAGGAGGTCAAGATAAATTCCTCACGTAAGACTGCAGGCGTATAACAGGACATAGGCCTTTCCCTCTCGCTGTTTAGACACTCGATATCGGATTGGACCAGCGTAGTCCACTCCAATCACTTGATACGGGTTGGTTCCTTGAGTACGGGTAGTCGGCAGGTTTCCAGGCGGCGGGGCTGCATATGCCGATGCTTGCAACTTCTTGCACCCATGACAGCTCTTGCGCACTTTCTTCACCAGCTGTCTTAATTTTGGAATCCAGTAACCAGTACGAACCTTGGCCATGGTTAGCCCCACTCCCCCATGCAGTGTTTCTTTGTGTGCTTCCTCTACTAGTCGGAGACCAAGCATGCTGATTTCTGGTATGTAAACTGGATACTGTCCTTGTATTCGGCCCCGGCACTCTAATAGCCCCTCCTGGTTTGGCTGTAGGTTCAGCGCCACGCTGTCTCGTTTAATGTCACAACTCTTCTGAGCCTGTTTCTCCCAGAACAGCCTCTGGTGGTTTGTCTCTTCAGTTTTCAGTGGTCCCAGATTCCGTGGTGTTCCTCGGCTACGGAGAGAGTTGTGCGTGAATCTTCTCATCCACGTACAGATACGTACAGCCTTCTGTAACTGAAACTTGTGTAGCACTTCTTCAATCTCGTTTTTCTCGTTTACTGCGACTCCCAGTACTTTCTGCACAAGTTTGGCTTCGGTTTGGCTTTCTTCTGAGGGCTCGTTTAGTACATCCGCTGGCCAACGTTCTGGAGATCCAAGCCACTTTGGTCCATTCCACCACAGCTCAGCTTCCTCTACGTGCCCTCCACGACTTGCAAGATCAGCGGGATTATCTCCTGTGGGCACGTAGCGCCATGTCACATCTTTGTGACTGTTTATTTTCTGCACGCGATTGGCCACGAACTGTTTATACTCTCCTTGCCCTCGAATCCAGTACAAGGCCACTGAACTGTCCAGCCAGCAGTGTGTACTTCTTACAGGAAGCCCGTCCAGAGCGTCTCTCACGTTGTCGACAAGGTTCACAGCCATGTGACCAGCGACCAGTTCCAACCGTGGGATGGTCAGTCCTTGTTTGGACAGTCTCGATCTGGCGGCAATTAGGCCCTGGTTAGTCCCGGATGCTTGTCGGATGACTGCATAAACGCAGGCTGAGACTCCATTTGCACAGGCGTCTCCAAACGAATGCAGATCGATTTGCTCGATTTGCTCGATTTCCTCTCGATAAATAACCAGAGACCTCGGTACAGCAAATCTTTCTGGTAATCTGTTTTTCCCACTTTACCCACAGCTTGGCAAGGTCACGTGATAGGTCTGCGTCCCAGGCTCCTTTCGTATCACAAACTGCGCGGTAGAGGAGTTTGCCACTAAGTGTCTCAGGCGAGACAAATCCCAGGGGGTCATATATCTTAGCTAGCTTAGCTAAGATACCTCTCTTGGTCAGCGTTGCTTTCTCTGGTGGGACTGTGATGCTAAGTGAGTCTTGTTCTTTGTTCCACGGGAGCCCAAGCATACTAGAAAATGTTCCTTGTGGGACTCCTAACTGCTGCTTTGCATAGGTTGGTTCTCCTTCTTCTTTTGAAGACTGCTCTGATTCCAGCTCGGGGACGTTTGAGTGCCACTTGTGCAGGTTGAAACAAGCGTCTTGGAAGATTGCTTTCGTCTTATCTTTCAGTTCTCGAGTCTTGCACTCTGTTGTTGACACCGAGATTAAGTCGTCAACGTACAGTTCCTTGCGAATCTTGGCTACTAGTTCTGGCTCTCTCTCCTCCCAGTTGTTAAGGTGCATCTCGATCACTCCCCCCAGCAGAAAGGGAGATGGCGCAAGTCCAAATAGGGCTCTAGTAAATCTCAGGGTCTCCAATGGTGATTTTTCGTCTCGGCGCCAGTGAAAACGCATTGCATCGCGATCAGTCTCCTTTACTCTCACTTGCAGAAATGCTTTCTGTAAATCGCCAGTAATGGCGACAGGGTTAAAACGCCCTCTTACTAGCACGCTCCATAGTTTGTTTTGAAGGGGTGGGCCAGTATACAAACAGTCGTTTAAAGAAGGGGCGCCGTTGAAGGCTCTTGCCGAGGCGTCGTACACAATTCGCAGTTTTGTCGATTCCGCTGTGGCTCTCACGACAGGTTTGTGTGGTATGTAGAATTCTCGGCCATTGATGGATGACTCGTCTGCTCTCTCGATAACTCCTTCTTTCTTCTGATCTTCGATGATCTCTGCATATTGGTTTGTCAGTTCCTGACGCTCAAGCTTCTTGTTTAGACTTCCGTTTTTATTGTTTGGTAGCACAGGATGATTTCCTCGCCAAGGTAAACCAGTCTCGTACCAGCCCTCCTCATGCCGCACAAGCTGCTCTTTGAATTCGGCATACACGCTGCTCTGGTCGTTAGGGGGTGTGTCAGACAAGCCAAGCACATCAAGACGACAAAGTTCCTCGTAATCCACATGTGATGTTTGAGTTAACAGTACGTTTGTTAAGTCTGGAGGTTCTTTTCCTGGAGACATGATAATCCAGCCGAATTTTGTCAACTCAGCCACAGGCCGCCCAGGCTCACCGATGTTCGGTACACTCTCGGTTTTCAATTTAGCGTAGTCACCGGCTCCTAGTATTATGTGCACTGGTAAGCGACTCTTTGTGTCCACATCGTTCATAACAACTCCCGACAAGTGTGGTTTTCTTGCGATGACTTCTTGATACTTTGGGTTTTCCAAGAAAAGCAGTTCTCCTTTGTCCACCTTAGTGACTTCCACAGGCATAGAAAATTTTCTGTTCACATCAGAAACGTTGATAGTAGCCAGCTCTACTTCTCTTGTTGAAACTCCTAACAACATCTCTATTTTTCGGACTTCTTTCCTGTTGTGAGTGCTTGGAATGCGGTCCAAAAGGGCGGCAGATGCGTACGAGTTCCCCGCACCCGTGTCCAACAAAGCGCGACATTTAATTCCTTCCACTTCAACAACAACAACTGGATATGTCACATTTCCGCTTGGAACTCCTGTGGCGACAAGGAGTGGATTGGCGTTGGTTTCTTGTTTGTGACAAATGGACGTGTGATGTTTGCGATCACAGATCTGACACCTCAATTTGCTCTTACACTCATCAGCGCGATGTCTTGTACCGGTGCAATTAAAGCACAGTTTTTTCTCTGATAGGATTCTCTGTCTCTCATGAACACTTTTGACCTTTGTACAATTAATTGCTCTGTGATTCTCATCTTCACAGTAGACACACTGGTTTCCGGAACGCGGCTTTGATTGATGTGTATTTAAGATAGGTAGGGGCGGTTTAAATTGTTGATTTGTTTTCCCTGTTGGGTCTTTCTCTAACTTTTCTGCGGCAATCTCTTCTACCGGATTGATTTGGGTCCACTTCTGCAGCTCTGTCAAAAGATCTTTGAAACCCCAGTCCTTCCAGCCTTCATTTCCTCGCACCAAATCGGCTTTGATTCCTTTGAGCTTGTCCAAGGTACATCTCACGTTTCCTTTGACATCTGCGAGTCGACCAAAAGTATCCAAGCTTTGTACGTTGAAGCGCAGTTGTTTGTAAAACTCTTTGACCTTTCTTGGATTTGCTCCCGTAATAATTGGCAGCTCCATTATGTTCTTGATATACGCATTTACAATCTCTGTCGGCTGTCCATATTCCGCTTCGAGAATAGCCTTCGCGTTTGCGTATCCTTCATCTGTAAATGGTAACCCGTCAATATCCTTTCTCACGTGCTTCTCCAACAGCTCTTTCAGATATCCAAATTTAGTGAGGGGTGCCAGGTTAGGGGAATCTATTTCGGAGGTAAATTTCCCCCAGAATGGGAGCCATTCTTCTATCTTTCCATTGAACTTCGTTATGGATAATTTGGGGAGCTTGGCGGCTGAAGACGATTTGTATTCTTCGGTCGTTTGGGTGGTTGATTTTTGCTGTTCGCGGTCTTTCTCAAACTTTGCTTTCTGCTCTAAAATCTCTCTCTCGAACTCCATCTGCTGTTTATGATTTTCGAACGCCCTTTTCTCTTGCTCTTCCATATCTATCGCTTGGACTGCGGATTGAACTCTTTTTGTCGCTTGGTCGGCTTTCTCGAGGTGTTGTTCGATACCTTCACTCCATGTTTTTATCGCGTGCTCGCTCTCTCCCTTCGTGAACTTCTTTTCCTCTACTGCGGACTTAAGCGTATCCATTGCACTAACAATACTTGCAATCGATGATTGGTGGCGCTCTAAAGATTGTCGTTCTCGTTTCTTTACGATCTCGTCGGTTTGGTTGAGCTTGAAGTAAAGCATTTTAACTTTGGTGTCCAACTCTGTTATTTGTTTCTCCGTCATATTTGCTCGGGTCGGATTCTTGCCCTTGCTCGAGCACTCTCACTTTCGTCTCGTCCCGTCGGAGGTGCCACTTGTGTTGTGAATTGCTTTAATGCTCTACTCAACGCTAACCACTCTCGATAAGGATTCACTCTCGAAGAATTTTCCACTACTCGCTCATTCGACTCAATCATTCTCGTGTACAAAAACTCTTATTGTCTCTGATCAGTTCCAGTAAAAAAATTAACCGCGTCACACCCTTATTTAATATTACGTAATCACATTCTCGACAGCCACAGTTGAACAGTTTTTATATCATTATGTTTGCGTTAAGGTGGCTCATCTCAGTTTTTCAGAACTACACCAACCTAACTTTAAAAGGCTAATACTTCACTATCTTGGGTCGCTCGGGCAAGATTTTTGGCACATTTACTAGAGATTGAATAATGTTTCCAAAAATGTAGATTTCATTGGCATCGGTGTTACCATAGCAACGAGACGATGACGTCATGGTTTCTGAAAATCGACATCTTCCTCGATATCGAGACCTAAACTTTTAAAACGAATCAACATCCCTTGTAGTATGCATGTAGGTCTTTAACAAAGTTTGAAAAAATTCTATGAGAGCGTTTCTGAAAAAAGACGAGTTGAACATTTTGCAGTCAAAATTTAAAAGTTCAACTCAGTATCTGTTAGTTCGTTGATTCCAGCCACTTCCTGCAGATTGAAGCATTGTCCTTTCCATGTTTTATACCTTTGGCATAGAACAACTTTTCTCAAAGGTTTCATCCAGTTTGTTTCACTAGATATCTCTCTATGAACTCAAAAGTAATATCTTTAATATTCACATTTTCCTCACAGAAGGAACGTCTTTGATATGGGAGCATCTATGTAAAAACTAGTCGATAGAATTTTTTTAAAATCTCTAGATCGAAAGTATAACATGTTATGTGCTTTCCCTGAAAATTTCAAAGGCATTGAACTATTTTAAGAGCGCGAAATAATAATAAAAATATAGGGTACCTTTGCATTTGTTACGGAAAGTTCCGGTATGAGACTTTTTGTTGACAGCTGGTTTATTTCAGAAGTTTTCCTTTTGTGTATATTCTACATATTTGTGTGCTATGGAATCAGCAGGTTTGCCATGCTTGACTTGCCGCCCTTGACTACAGCCTGGGCGATCGTGAAAATTTGTTTCTTAATACAATAGCAATTAATTAGCATAAGGCTGTGGTGAAGCATTGCATGCGGAAGTGTGGTAGTTCTCGTTTAAGATTGCAATTCTATTGCAGTTATTATTGTTTTAGGGGCTACGCAGAATATCGAGCCCTTCATGTCACACCTTACGAGAGCTGCTACATCGCCCATCGCAGTATCACAGGCGTCACCACAGCCTTATGCTAATTGCTATTGTATTAAGAATGACATTTTGACGATCAGCCGGGCTGTAGTCAAGCATGACAAACTTGCTGATTCCATAGCACACAAATATGTAGAATATAGACAAAAGGGAAACTTCTAAAATAAACCAGCTGTCAACAAAAATCTGATAAAGTCGATAAATTCTATCGACTAGTTTTTACATAGATGCTCACATATCAAAGACGTTCCTTCTATGAGGAAAATGTAATATTAAAGATATTACTCTTGAGTTCATAGAGAGAGATCTAGTGAAGCAAACTGGATGAAACCTTTCAGAAAGTTGTCTATACCAAAGGTATAAAATATGGAATGGACAGTGTTTCAATCTGCAGTAAGTGGCTGGAATCTACGAAGTAACAGATACTGAGTCAAACTTTTAAATTTTGACTGCAAAATATTCAACTCGCTTTTATTCAAAAACGCTCTCATATAATGTTTTCAAACTTTGCAGTGTCGAAGACCTACAAGTATACTACAAGGGGCGTTGATTCATTTTAAAAGTTTAGGTCTCGATATCGAGAAAAATGTCGATTTTCAGAAATCATGACATCATCGTTTCGTTGCTATGGTAACACCGATGCTAATGAATTCCACATCTTTGGAAGCCTTATTCATTCTCTAGTAAATGTGCGAAAACTCTTGCCCGACCGACCTAAGACAGCGAAGAAGTAGCCTTTTAAAGCTGGGTTGGTGTGGTTCTGAAAAACTGAGATGAGCCACCTTAAATGGTTTGAAATTAGCTGTTGGTTTTTTCTTAAATTGTGTGTAAGTTGAGACTTGGCAGTATGGAGGGACATGCAAGATGGTGTGATGTCGTGGTATTTTTTTATAAGTGAGCTTCGAAATAGAGCTAGCTCTTAAAGTGTCCCACTTAACCTATGTGCCCAGTAAAATTGATGCAATGTCATTTAAAAATAAATTTTAACATGATTTCCTAATCAAGGAACTAAAGTAAAAAATTCTACTACATGTATTGGCATAATGCTAATTTACTTGCTTCTGTCATCTAGAAAGAACTTCTCAATTATCAACAAAGTGTAGAACTCAGATCTGTAACATGGGAGCAGTTTCCTGATGGATGGCCAAACTTGTTCATTGAAAATGTGAAGCATGATTGTGCAGGAAGAGATGGTATGTACTGTCAAAATCACTAGAGTGGTAAAACTGCGGTTAGAAATTTGAATTCAAAGCAGTTCGATTCTTAATACGTGATCTGAAAAAAATTGTCGCGTGGTTTTGTGTTTGCGAGCGTCCTGTCAGCGATGATGTGATTTTAACGGTCGCTTCATGGTCATGTGAACATCGTTATTCCAGAATATGACGCTATCAAGCAAACAGAGTCGGAAAACTGAATCAAAGGAAGGCAGGTTTTGTTTCATTTTAATGGATTTCATACTGTTTTGCAGCAAAGAGTATCCGAAAGTCACGAAGCTTTCTGTTTGCTTTCGATAAATAAACAGTGTCCACGTGATAAAATTTTGTAACTCACGTGATCGAGATTGGCGCAGTGCGAGACGAAATTTAGCGACTGCATTTTACCACTCTGGTGATTTTGATAGTATCAGTATACTCATGTAGCTTACCTCATAATACACTTTAAAAATTAGTTATATATATGAAAAAATTACTCGATTCTGGTTAGCTGAGAGCAGTACTAGTACAGTTCAAATATGACAGCAGTGCAAATTACACATCAAAATTCTGGATTATGATTGCAAATGTTTTAAACAAACCGCTTTCAGTTTGTAGCATTATCAGCTGATCTTCATCATCAGCCAATCAGCCAATCAGTAAATAAAGTGTCAAATCCACGTCAAATGCTCAATTCCTGTCTGCAACAAGATCTTCTGGCACTTCCTCCAGGCAATTTTGTTTAATGTTTATATTATTAATAAGTAATCATACGGTTTTTCTTGCTCAATTTGGAATTAATTTGCATGTGTGAGTTAATCAAAAACCTGAAATTGCTCGAGCCGCTTTGGCGAAAGCGACGACCTAGAAAAGGCGGTAGGGCGGGAAAAATCAAGGAGCGCGGGGGTTGATGGTTAGGTTGCACTCCGCGGACGCCTGGCAGATCGGTCAGCAAATAATAACATTGACCAACAGGAGGTCGGGTGGGTACAAAACGAAGACCGAAGACCGAAGACCCAAAAACGAAGACCCCTTGAAAATCGATTTGAAATAACTTGAAAACGGCTGAAACATGATTCTTGACCTAAGCAGAAACAAGGAACAACAAGATTGGCGGTTTTTAGCGAATTTGACCAGGGTCTTCGTTTTGTAGTTTTGGTGGGGTTATGTACAAAACGAAGACCCTGGTCAAATTCGCTAAAAACCGCCAATCTTGTTGTTCCTTGTTTCTGCTTGGGTGAAGAATCATGTTTCAGCCGTTTTCAAGTGATTTCAAATCGATTTTCAAGGGGTCTTCGTTTTTGGGTCTTCGGTCTTCATTTTGTACCCACCCACAGGAGGTCATCTTCGAATGTCATCTTCGTAAACAATCTTCGGTAAAGTCACGCCATAGCAATTTGACGGAAAAATAACAGTGATGAGTACAAAGACGGGAAGACATTTTGTCGATTTTCATTTCATGTCGATTTTATACTTGCTGTGTGGGAAATGGTGTGCTGTAAAAGGAACTTTGAAAAACTTACCGTCGGTTGCATCTAAGCGTGAACACGTGTGGAAAAAACATGTTCTATAAATTGGCCATTAACTTGTACAGATTAAACCCTTAGTCAGTTTAGTTTATAAGTTGTCAAAGGTGGCTTTGCTTTGCTAAACCATCGGAATAAAACACCATAAAAATGTTCATATGTTCATGCCAGCGAGCCGCCAACACTGGCGCGACTTTTGTCTGGCTGACTCGGATGTCAGGATGTCAAGTGCTAAGTACATGAACCTATGGGAGGTACACCGCGAGCGTTATGGAAGGACTAAGGGGTGGAACCGTCTGACTGCTAAGGTTTTGCGGGAGGAGGTGATTTGGGTACAGGCGCGAAATTTTTTTCAACCCTTTCATGCACAGGAAATTTTTCTCGGTGCACGTGTGTGCATAATATTTTTTTCTCCAAGCAACAGGAATTTTTCGGCTCACTAAACGTGCGTACATTTTCTTCGGCACTGGTCGTGTGCAATTTTCATTCAGACAATTTCCTGCTTAAATACAATAGTTATTCATTTTGTGCAGTTATGTTACCCGATATTTCTATATATTTTTCCTTTGACTTATTTTCCTGATAGCAAGTACACTTCAAGTTAAACTAGCTCAAACTGCCATTTATATTAACACTTGCGCATATGGCTGGAATATTTATTCGTAATATCATCGCCTATCCTCTTCAAAGTAAACAAAGTCTACAGATATATTCATTGCAAATTACAACGACAAAAAAGGAAAACGAATAGCCGATAACCCCTCCAAATACTAACCCTGACCAACAGGGCTTAACTTCAGTGATCAGAATGGAATTTGTCATTCCTTGCTTCCTTGTGGTATCAGTGACAAAGGGCTTAGTTCATGCAAAGAGAA
Source organism: Blastomussa wellsi (assembly GCA_947652115.1). Classification (NCBI taxonomy): domain Eukaryota; kingdom Metazoa; phylum Cnidaria; class Anthozoa; order Scleractinia; family Plerogyridae; genus Blastomussa; species Blastomussa wellsi. The sequence continues at coordinate 8,200,590 of OX393573.1, forward strand.
AACATGGTTTGACTGAATAAATCTTTAGTTTAATTTGGCACTCCCCTCTGTCCTAGACTACCTTTTATTTCCCGCGGGTTTACCTTAACCTCTAAACTTAGTCCTTTGTCTCGTCTGGAAGCACCGATTAAGTTAAGCCCCTTTAAGCGCGGTGAGTACTTCGATGGGTGACATAAAGTAATCACCGTTGCTGTTTTGTTTCTTCTTTTCTTCTTCGTTATCCGCAATTATATATATCATTCTGATTGCTTCTTTTTTTTCTACTTTTTGGGGTGGTTTTAAACAGTGATCCGTACCCCTATTTTTCTCCGTTTTAGCGTCGCTCAACCATCAACCTAATTTTACACGTTTAAAATCACTTTAAAAATGTTTTTAAAAAGATTTTTTCTGAATTTCTACTTAATACTGCGAATTTCACAAGATTTTACATTGCGCAGCGTATTCAGCTACAAGTGCATGCTTGAAATTGAAGCGATCGGTGGGAAGTTTGTTCTCTTTTGTTTATATCACTTCTGTTACATTTTGTTTGACAATGGTAATAGTAGTAAAAAATTAAACTATATTTATTAAAAAGAAGAAAAGGCGAAAATAAAATTGACTAGAACTTGGCTCGTGACCCGCGCTCGAACTTTATACTAGTGCTACGAGGAAACTCCGTTTATGTTAAATCCTTGGTCGTTGTTTTCTAGGTCGTCGTTTTCTAGGTCGTCGTTTTCTAGGTCGTCGCTTTCTAGGTCGTCGTTTTCTTGGTCGTCGCTTTCTAGACACCCCCTAAAACCCGGCTGTTCAGAAGTTCATAATTCCAAAAGTATGGAACGCCATTATAATTAGCGTTTTCGTCTCCATTTATATATTTATCTTTCTGTCATAAATGGCGTTCCATACAAAAGTCTACATGATATCTGTGTTTTCTTTTTTTTTTACAGTCATATTTTTGGGAAGCTTCCATTCACCAGAAGTTGTGTTTGAGCAGCTCTCTGTCATTTATAAAATTCCCAGGTAAGCTTTAGAGGATTGCATGAAGCCTGCAGTACAGGCTTAAAACTGGACAGCTTTTGTTGAAACAAAATAGAAAACGAAAACATAGCCTCCAGGGCAGGAGGGAGGGGCGAACTTTACTTTCATCGCCAGGCAATCGCGCGGCCCATGATCAGGGCCATCGTGACGTCACCGTCAGCTCTACCCGGGAATTTTAAAACAGTGACCTGAAAATTTTTTTTCATCCGATGATTGTTTGAAGAATTTGAGTAAAAACGATTAAATAAATAAATGAATGTGGACATACCTTAATATTGTATCAAATATGCAACATCTTTATAAAAAACAAAGACCTGAAAGCCAAAAAACACAGAAAATTTTGTGATCGATCAATTCAAAGTGCGAAGGAAACGTGAAAGTTTTGCCCTTTGCGTGAGCGATATCTGAAGAACCTGACAAAGTGCAACACAGACAGAGAAATATGACCTAGATATGGTTAAAAACGTTTGATCTGTGCCGAAAATGGATTATTTAACGTCTTCATAAAAGTGATCAGTGAGTTTAAACGCATTTTACAAGATAGCGCGAAGGACCTCTTGATTGCGTGACACCAGCGAAATACAATAAAACAGAAAAATATAAGTGATCGAAGATGTTTCCTCACACAAAACTTGTAATATCAAGTCATGTGTTGTTTTGAGAACGTAATAGTATGTCACCGCTTATCCAAAAAGCGCACAAGATAATAATTTGTTTTCTCTGCGATGCCAAGGGACTGACGCGCGCAAGCTTCCGGGAAAAAACGTTTTCCTGTATTTTCACTATTATACATAATCATCAGTATCGCGAAGACTACGTTTTAAATGGCTATCCACGAGGTGCAAAGCTCAAGGAGGATCAAATCTCCAGGCTGGTCAGTGGAGTGTTCGGAATTTCATGAACTTCAATGTCAAGAAATGCAAAATTATGAAAATCACTAAGAAGATTCAACCACTCACTTCTAGTTTTTTTCCTGGAAAACTCTGAACTGGAAGAGGTTAAAGAGTTTAAAGACTTGGGGATTATTACAAATCATCACTTATCATGGAACCCACATATAGATTACGTAGTATCCAAGGCTAACAGAATGCTTGGTCTGATTAAGAGAACTTGTAAGGGTCTGGATGACCCTAAGACCTTGCGTACTCTTTACTGCTCATTGGTCCGTTCAAATTTGGAATATTGTTCAGTGGTGTGGTCCCCATATACAAAGAGAAATACTGATAAGCTGGAAAGAGTACAGAGGAGAGCGACTAAACTTATCTTAAAAAGTGATGACTCCTACGACATTCGTTTGATGAAGTTAAACCTCATGTCACTGGAGAAGAGAAGATCACTGGCTGACGTGACCTTCTTATATAAAGCACTTAATGGCAATATTGATATTGACATCAGTAAAATTACAGATTTCCACTCAGTAGCTGACCGCTTCTCACTTAGGGCTAAGGACTTTTTAACTTTAAAGAAGAAATATGCCAGAACCAATGTCTTGAAGTATAGTTTCTTCCATAGAATTACTGACCAGTGGAATCAACTACCTTTAGATATTCGTGTCTCTGATAATGTAAATATTTTTAAATCTAGAGTTAAGAAATTTTTCAGTGACTTGTGAGTAAGTTTTATATTTCTGTATTTTCTGAATCTATTATTTTGTTGTTTATATATATATATATAGTTTAGGTGATCTGTTTTGATATGGGGTCTAGGACTCCTTTACGGGTCATCCTTTGGTTTTTAATCCATAAATTGTAATAAATAAATAAATAAATAAAAAATAGTTTAACTTAGTTGATCAAGTGTAACAGCGCAGCGGCTTTACTACTTTATACGGGGATTTTTCTGTCGCCTGCTGTGGATCTTGCAGTAAGAACAACGATCAGTTTCTCCACAGACATCTTAAATGATATAAAGAAAAACTTAAAAAGACCTTAGGCACCATAGTGTTCCATTTGCACGCAGAAACATTTGCCAAAAAAACCGAGATTTGCGCACAATTTATCATTGACTGTTTCCTCGGGCGTCCGCATACAAAAAACCAAACTTCATTTGCTTGCTTTTAACTTGCAAAAAGCGGGTTGATGAATTAATTTTATTGGACCTCTGTAATGATCTCTTTAAAAACTGTATAATCTAATCTAAATGCTTGCTTGCGAGGATAAAGGCCTAAATTCAGTGTAAAGGGTATGTCAGTGCAGGCAAAAGTTAAGCATATTTTCAGAATTATCACCTTAATGTTAGGGTTGTTCTCTTTGTGTGCTTGCAATCTAGGAGCAATTGATGCAAATGATGCAGCTGGACAGTATAAAGCTTTTATGTGGAAAAAAATAAGACAGAACTTCTTAAGGTTTGAACATATTAGGGTTATTAAAAAAACAGAAATAAATTATCAGTTTTTTTGTTATTGCCATTCCTTGTGTACATGAGAAGTTTTGAAAAATCCCTGATATAGAAACAGTTTCATAAATTAAATAAATCTTGTTACTAAAATAGGAGGTCCCCTCCCTCAATTTATGCTTTTGGTTCTAGTTGTTCAAAGGCTGGATGATGCTATCCACCAGATAAAGCACTATCCAGTGGATAAGTATTGGCACAACAAACAGTATGCTATTCCCTGGATAGTGACTTATCTGGTGTATTGAATGACAGGGTTCGCTTAATTAAGTATGTGGGCAATAAATAAAACTTCCATAAGGATCAGAGATAAGAGTGCGCACCACTGTTGGCTGCAGGAAAGGAAGAAGCAAGAACGAATGGCAGATGGATGAGAATTTAGTACAGGAAAAAACGTATGCTAAAAAAAGGACATTTAAAATCAAGTTTATGGCTGCCAGAGATATGTTTAATTTAATTTATCCTTGCTTATCATGTTTTATCCATTCCGTCATTGCAGTGACTGTAAATAACAGAGTAAATTGGAGACAAAAGCTATAAACTCTGATAAACTATTAGTTGGTTGTGCTGTGTTTTCTTTCAATCAAACTGTTGCATTTCCTAGCTCTGATGAGGTTGCGAGTTAGAAGAACGCCGCTTCAACCAAGTGCCATGATTATCACATTTGATTTATTGGTAAACTTGCTCTCATAACACACGGTTAAAAACTAAGAGTACAATAACAAGAATATAATCAGGATAGCTGAAGATTCACAGAAGATTTAAAGAAACAGGAACTTACACTGTCCAATTCCAGCTCCAAGAATGATACGAAATTGTGTTTTCAGAAATAACTCCTAACTCCTCGCTTCGACTCCAACCAAAGAATTATTTTATAGCTAAAGGGGGCATAAGCCCTGAATCACATGGATAGTCTTTTACAAATTAACTCGTCAAGTCCGGAAATAAGTGTGACTCGCGCCACACAAACTATGCTGGGGTATTGCATCTATCGGCTCATCCATACACATCTATTCAGAGGATGCTCAGATGAGGAACATGGCACTCACATAAGTTATCTGTGACGAGACAAGTAAGATTATTCTAATCAGTTAACCGAAGACCAATACATCCACTTTTTTCTTATTGCATAATAAGAACATCTAATTTTTTACAGGTTTTGAGTCCTTTAATTCCTGGAGATTTCAAGCTAAGGAAGATTAATGATATACATGATATGATACCAATTCTTTTAGGCAACCAATAAAACCCCATGATCATTTCTAAAGCTATTCAATCAAGCTTAGTCTTTAATTTGCTTTCATGTTCAGAATTTCAATTAATTCTTAAGCCAATACCTAATTTACAATGATAAACTTGCCATAAAAATAGCTCCATTTTTAGAATCAATTTTGTATAGATTTCTGTTCAACAAACTTGCTAAGGATCCATCTCCACTGTCAGAATAAAGATCAAATCTCCGCAAATACAAACAAATGTTTCAATATTATGGGAGGAAATAAGGGAGAAGGCTAGTCTACTGTAAAATTCAATTCAGTTTACTGAGAATGTGTAGCACATGTGTAGCTGTTCCTTTGTTAACTTTTCAAGACAAATATAAACTCCCCAGTGCTAGTTGATGTTGATACATGCACTGAAACCGAACAGCTGAGTTTATAAATACACCGCAACCAAAAACTATAATAATAATTCTACATGAAACCTATCAATATGAAAAGACAAGTACAATTATTCTTATTTGATAAAAGTTATCATATCATTCATAATGTGGGTATTTATGTAGCTTTATCTCCACACCTAAAGAATTGACTGCTTATTTTAGAACCTTCAAATGGACTGATCATTTTTTCTGCTCATCCTTCAAACTTGATATCAATTAAAATGTTTTGCTATGTATATGTACTCCCCTCTGGTCAACGTTCACGTTTTTTTCACACTACCGATCACAAGATAAGGCAATTTTACCGTGCGAACAGCCAAAATCTCCCCCCACTTATTTTTGCTCGCACGGCTCGGACCAAAATTCATTCAATACACTTTATGCATTATTGTTTGATAAAAATTACAGTTCACTTACCTCTGAAGAAAGAATTGTGATAACTTCACATTGTGATCGAAACAAAACACCATTTGAAGCTGGGGTGAGTGGAGCAAACAGCCTGAAACAGCTGAATCTTGAAATAGCATCGACCCCATTTTCGAAAAATTTTCGGCGTTTCCGCGCTTCGCTCGCTGTGACGTCACGATGGCCACGATCATGGGGACAGCCAGATTGAGGTCATTCCCACGGAGTAGAACTGACAATAGATTTTCGTTCAAACTTTACCTATTGGTAGTTCATCTTTAGGGAATTTAAATTTTGTATTAAGAAAGAGGGATCCCTATATTCGTTTAAGAGCAGGAGCACCTTAAAATACCCAATATTTCCTTGAAGCTTCAGAAATTATTTGAATCATTCATTCCACGTCTTATGGGAGGAGAAAACAAAATGGGGAGAAAGCAAAACAAGAAATATAACTATAGATATTATACTTATCGACTTCAAGGAACAATTAATACTGGTATGTGGGTCGGTACAATTGATGATTGACACCCCCCTATTGGACCCCCTTCTGGACCCCATATGGACCCCCATATGGAGCCCCTTCTGGACCCCCTTCTGGACCCCAATATGGACCCCCTATTTTTCCTGGAGAAAATACAAGCCCCGTCATTTTAGGTAATTTAAGTGTAAGATAAATAAGTCTCATCGTAAATATATTTGTTCTTCGGCCATTTCAACTTTAAAAGTAAAAGAAACAAACGGTGGTTACAAACATTATCGATAGACAACGCATGGTCTACTAAACTTTATAAAAACTTGACGTTTCATATGCTTCAACACACTTCTTCAGAAGTGGCGGTTATAACTGTTGCAAAACATTTTAAAAATACAAAAATAGAGCGAAGCACTGGTGACTAGCTAAAAAGCAATGACAAAATTGGTACTTCCCATAGTTGATACTAATGCAAATGACAAGTTGGAAAAATTTGGTACAAACCGTGACGTAGTACATCAAATAGCGCCGACTGTAATAAGGAGGAACCCATTCTCGTCTCCAGGGCCACTTGTCCCTCTTCGCCGGCTGGGCCTGTGCACGAGGAACAAGTGGCTCTGGGGGATTTTAAAACGGCTGATGTGAATGGGCTCCCTTTGTTTGATTTCAGCGAATCAAATCATGTGTCCCCAAAGCCACTTGTTCCTCGTGCACAGGCCCAGCTGGCTAAGGGGGACAAGCGGCTCTGGGGACGAGAATGAGTTTCTCCTTATTACAATCGGCGCTCTTTGATGTAAAGGGATTACGTCACGGTTTGTACCAAATTTTTCCAACTTTTCATTTGCAATCCGTCTCAATCTTCTCCATTCGTGACCATCTTTGTTCCTTTTGGTTTAGTATCACCTCTTTGGTATTTTTCGTCCTTTCTAAACTGTTATTTTGAAGTTTCTTACATTTTAAGGGTAATTTGGTTTGTCACAAAAAACGACTCAAAATATCGTGACGTAGCTCCTTTAAAGAAAACTCTCCTTCAAAGTGGTTACCCGAGAGGCGTACTTTGTTATAACATTAATGATGTTTTGAACAGACAAAAGAAAAGGTCTGCTGAACCTATCGACGACGTGTTAAATTTTGTGTCAGAAAATTTTAGGGATTTGTCTATCTTTAAGGTTATTTTCAAAACACTTGTAGGGTTAAGTCTTTCTTTCCATACAAAGATCGCTTTTTAGCCGCTCTCAAAGATCGAAGGTAGTAACCGCCGTTTGTTTTCTTTTCCTTCTAAAGTTGAAATGGCCGAAAAACAAGAATATTTACAATGAGACTTATTGTCTTACACTTAAATTACCTAAAAAGACGGGGACTTGTATTTTCTCGATGAAAAATAGGGGGTCCAGAAAATTAGGGGGTCCATAAGGGGGTCCAGAAAATTACGGGGGTCCATATGGGGGTCCAGAAGGGGGTCCAATTGGGGGGGCCCACGTTTTGTACCGACCCCTGGTATGTTTCATCATAAAAACACATTGTCAGTCAACCCTGATTCAAAGTGTTACTAGCATACAGCGATCTTGAGGCCACAATATTTGTTTAATAAGTTTACGTTTCCGTCGATTTTTTATTTTTCTGCTGTAGAAATTTGTTTATATTCCTGTTGTAGAAAGAAGGTGATTGCAAGTCTAGGTCACCATACTCGCTGACGAGAAAACGACGATTTATCTCTCTCACGGCCAAGCCACAAAGAAAACGCCACCATTTTCTTTATGTGCACAATGCAAACGATGCAGCACAAAAAGAGCAGGCTGCCAGACACAGCAGACACATTCTATGATGAAATCCCTTCGGCCGATTGCTTTATTCATCCAGATAACAAACAAGCACTGCTTGAAAGGCCAAAAGAATTCATAAAAAACAAGTTCCCCAATGTGGACTGCAAAGAATTGGAGCCAATTTGTTTTAGCAAAAGAGTGGCAATGTGCCAAAAATTGTATCATTTGGTTCAAAAGGTGGTGAGACTGAAATTTTCAGAAAAGGTGGCAGTCTTCAAAGAAATCACAGACAAGTTCAAAACATCCCTTGGGACAGAAGCTGAATCTCTGATTGCTCAAGATAATGAAGAAATAAGAGAAACCAGGTAGAGCTTAAGAGAAGCAGAAAGTCAACTAACTCCAAGTCTGCTGTGAAAAGCTCTCTTCAGGAAGAGAAAAAGCCCCTCAAGAATTGCAAGATCTGAGAACCAGACTCGACCAAATGCAAGCAAAGATTGGTGTGCCTCGTGAAGAACAGGGCTCAGCAGTTGAGAGTGAGTCAGAACTGCACAGGCTGCAGAAAAATCTTAAAACAGATTTTGACAATGCAAAAAAAGAGAGCTGGCGGCTCTTGAAAAGCAAGCAAAAAACACAGTGAAACAAACTCAGAAAAGCAGTTTCTGAAAAAGAAAGATAAAGACACACTCTAGAAGAAGGCCTTAACAGCACAAAAACCCTTGATGATCTTATGGAAAGAGAAGCTGTGCTTCAGAAGCAAATTGAGCAAGACAGAGAAGTTATCAGAAATGCCGACACTTCACCTTCTCGTCATCTTGAATTAATTTACTTAATGGGTCCACTTAAACGACATTTGGCAGAGACACGTTCACTTCAGAGATTTAACTGCAATAATTTTGGGCTTATACACCTTATTCCAAAATGGCTACCATCTTAATATTCTTTTGTTGGTTTTCAAATTAGCCCTTCTTGCCTCGTTTTTAAGCTCAAAAATCAAAAGATTATTTTATCTCGAACGAGGCAACAAGGGCCAATTTGTATGTGCATAAATCAGCGGCCATTTTGGAATAAGGTGTATAGGCACTGCAGCCATATTCGATAACGAAGCGCGAGTTTTCAGATTTAGGGTGTTCTTCCGGGCATGTTATCTCCAAAACGAAGTCAGTGACCCCAGTCAGTCTCGGGAAAAAAATCAATGTTGGAAAATTTTCGCGCAAACGTCCTTAAGTGTGAACTAGATTGTGCACTCGGAGGGTGTCAACTTGATTGGGTGCGAAACCTTTATAAACCCCAACTTGTCTACTTGAGCAGACCTTTCTTGAAGCACGACTATCCTCAGATTGCATTTAATGGCTAGATTCTAGAATACCCGGCTGTAAGATTGTTAGTGAACACACGCCATGTTGGATAGAACCTTTTAAATGCGATATCACTTGATACAATGCAGGCTTGCACTGCGTGCGTAGGAACGGATACGACATCCCTCCCAAACTAACAAAAGCTTGTAACTCTAGCGAAGTTCAATCCGAACGAAACTTAAATCAACTGTTAACAAGTGTCCTTGTTAAAGTGCCTATGAAGTAAAACATTTGTTTGCACATTTTTGTGGTATGTTGTACCCTTATTCCAAAATGACAAAACAAATTCGGTGGAAAGGAAAGAAAATCCGTTTTTTTTTTTGCTGCTTGAAGTACGTAAATAGGGGGTTCCGGAGACTGGGAACGAATTAAGCGGTGATGACGTAGTTAGTGGTTCCAGCGTGTTGTTTTACACATAGTTCCTGTTGGAGGACTATAGCTTGTATTTTAATGGGCTAAATTTCAACTATGTCTGACAGTAGCGATGAAATGCCTTCCTCGACATCCATTTCGAGCGATGAACAATGCTCAAGAAGCGATTCTTCGCTGTAAATTTAGATAGTTGGACATATCCAACGGCCTTATGCGGACGAGCCGATCGCTCGTGACGTTTGTTCATTTGCCGTCGACCTGTTTATCAATTCGGTCTTCCGACCTATTTTGCTTCACATTAGTTTCTAAAGGGCGCTATATACGGTATTATTTGGAGGCTTTTTTTCTTCAAACTGAAACCATAACATTGTAGCCGCCATGCAGGTGTATAGAGGTCTGAACGATTTTCCATTAGTAGTTTCACACCTGTAATGTTCAATATGTTTCGCACGCTCGGTTTGTTTTAGCCTGCGAACACAGACGGATTGTTTTGGTTCATTTATATTTGCAAGATATGTTTAAGTTCTCATAACTTCGCTATCGAAGGGCAGGGTAATACTTTCTGTGAAGATGTTGATAGCTTGCATTTGCTGTTTGTGACCCCGGGCCCGGCTATTAATAAATTGATACTGTTGCAAGATGTGGTTTATTATCACGGATATTTGTCTTAGTCCGGCTTCTCTGGAAACTGCTGTAGCTCTACTTCGAGAAAGCCATTCTGTGTCGTAGAGGGTGTGTTTCTTGTTCTCGTTCAGTTTCTTGTTACAGCATTATCTCTGCACTGGTTGGCTCCTGTGGCTTTTCTGCATTTGCTGTTGTATCTGATGGGACAGGTGGTACACTTGGTGGAGTCCCCTTCTCTGGGATATCAAGGTCTGGAACAGCCTGTGGTGTTTGTACTTCCTCACTCTTCTCTGGTTCATCAGTGGTGTTGATTACTGCATTTGCCAAATTGGCTGGCATCCTGGCAAACGGTTCGCCCATCCATCGTCCATCCATGTAGGTAGGGTTCAAGGTCTTTGTCTCTCTTGTGTTTCTCCCAGTCCCCTTTAGCGATCCTCTTGGCTAATCGTTGCATGACATCATCTTTCTGAGTTTCCTCTCTGATTCGTGTGACAACCATAGCATCCTCTGCATTCACGTTCCATCTGATGATCTTCTCATTTTTGCATTTCCTGTCTGAGCAGAGGGTGTCTGGAGAGGAAGTATAAGGGGTCTTCTTCATCCTTCCCTGGTTCGTACACCAACTCGTAGTCCACATCCTACATTTCCATGATCCACTTCTCTATTCTTGGTGGTACTTTGGGCTTTACTTTGTTAATAAAGGCACTAGTGGCTTGTGGGCAGTCACGATTCTGAATCTGGGTGCTCCAAGTAGGTAAATTCTCAGCCTCTCCTTGGCCCATTCGATTGCCAAAGCGTCTTTCTCGGTTTGAGTGTACCTCTTCTCGGTTTCTGCCATTGTTCGGCTGATGAAGTGTACCGGTTGTATGCCTTTGCCTGTCTTCTGGAGCAGGGCCGCTAATAACCCGTCCTTGAAGCTTGCCTCAGTACGGAGGACTATGGGTTTCCTTGGGCTGAAGAATGCCATGGTATTCTCACTCGCTCGCTTTAGGACAGTCTTCAGTACTTCTCTGTGTTCTGTCTGGTATCTTACCCCAGGAGTATATCGTCTCTTTGGTTTAAGCAGTGTCCCCAAAGATTCTGAACATTGCTTCGCTGTGACAACACTCTCTCCTTCGATTTGCCTTTGCTTGCTAAATGTGAATCTGGCGTAATGCTTTTTCTTTGTCTAGTTTCCTTTTCAGCTTCTTGTAATCATCGTCTCTGACCACTGGCGCTGTATCTGGCAAGTTACATGCGAGTTTCTTGATTTCTTTGCCGCCATAAGTCTTCAGGGCGCTCACGCGGTCTCTAATTTCTGTGATCTCGAAATACGATGTTTCGTCCTCGAAGTCTTCAATCCATTCTCTCCATGCCCGTCCAACTTCCAGGGGATTTTTTTTAATCTTGAATGGCTCTATCTTTAGCGATTTCCGACGCTGAATACTCTTATTTCTGTCGGATTCAGCGCGTGTCCTTCAGCTCCTTCTTGGCCGGCGTATCTGGCATGATTTCTTGTAATCCGCGATCCTCGTCGCCAAATGTAAGATACTCTGTGAACACACACCATCGGTTGGATAGAACCTTTTTAATGCGGTCGGCACTCGATAACATCTCTTGAATGCCCCAAACACTTAGATTCTCTTAGACATTGATTTTTTGTCTAATAAAGAGAAAAAACAAAGTCTACCATAAAACAATAGAAGTGGAATCGATCCCGGGTCACTCAGATCACGAGCTATTCCCACTAACCACTACACTACCGAGACACGGCTGCCGAACGCCGAAAATTTTAAGAATTTATCGTGTGACCCTTACCATTCTCGAGAGCTAACCGGTAATACTGCAGTGCTTAATAGGCTAACCGCAGTGCTTAGCAGACTAACTGGATTGCTTATAGTAGGCTAACCGCAGTGCTCAGTAGGCTAACCGGATTGTTTAATAGGCTAACTGCAGTGCTCAGTAGGCTAACCGGATTGCTTAATAGGCTGAACTGCAGTGCTCAGTAGGCTAACCGGATTGCTTAATAGGCTAACCGCAGTGCCCGGTAGGCTAACCGGATTGCTTAATAGGCTAACCGCAGTGCCCGGTAGGCTAACCGGATTGCTTAATAGGCTAACCGCAGTGCCCGGTAGGCTAACCGGATTGCTTAATAGGCTAACCGCAGTGCCCGGTAGGCTAACCGGATTGCTTAATAGGCTAACCGCAGTGCCCGGTAGGCTAACCGGATTGCTTAATAGGCTAACCGCAGTGTTATAATAGACTAATTTAAACAAATAAAGAAGAATTTTAAACTGGAAGCCATTTATGCATAGGGTCTATACAACATCGGCATAATCGAGAAGAGGAAGGATTAAAGTGCCTATGAAGTAAAAAATATTTTTGACAAATTCGCTTGTTTATGTCTTAATTGACTCAAATTTGCGGGTTTTAAGCCATCAAAAGCGCATTATTTGATGTTTTTTTTGGAAATGGGTCCGTTTCGCGCTCGGCCAAACGCTCAGATTATTCAGGAAGTGACGCAGTTGGTGGTTCTGAATACGATAGTGCCATGGCGGATAAGAGAGCGAAGAAGGGAGGGATGAATTATTGTGCCGCTGGTGGCCCCAATACAGTCAACTGCGCCAACAGAACTGGTACACCAGAGATTTAGATGTATTACTCCCCAAAGGTGAAAAGTTTGGGGCAAAACTGGAATCGATTCGCACGCATTCACCGACAAGATTTTGTGCCAAACAAGTCATGTTTGTCTTCGGCACATTTCGACAATAGCTGCTTCGAGCATAAGCCAGGTTTCCGCTGTGATGGATCTGAAGAAGCCGTGGAATTGAAAAACGTCTTATTAAGGGTTCAGTTCCATCCAAAAAATTCGGATGTACCGAAGCCATCGTCTCTCACTGAACAGCCTGAACGAAAGCGGCGAAGAGTAAGTGAAGTTTATTTTAAAATTAACATCCTGTGCTATGTGAATTATACGTGCCGGTGTGAAACACGCACACATCTAATTGTTTAGTCGCAAAAGTTGATTTCTTTTCAGAAAACAATCGAGATTAATTTTGTCATGGAAAAAGATATAGCACGTGTTTGTTTCAAATGGAAATAGTGAAATAGTGGCATGCACAACACGCAACACAGTCAACAGATTTGCGCGTGGTAAATATAAAATTAATCTACAATTAAATCATGTGGTGCCAACAAGAAAATACAATGAACAAATTAGGAGCTCAGAAGACTCAACGCTCGATAAAATTAATGCAAGAAACACACCCTCTACGACACAGAATGGCTTTCTAGAAGTAGAGCTACAGCAGTTTCCAGAGAAGCCGGACAAAGACAAATATCCGTGATAATAAACCACATCTTACAACAGTGTCAATTTATTAATAGCCGGGCCCGGCGTCACAAACAGAAAATGCAAGCTATCAACATCTTCACGGAAAGTCTTACCCAGTTACCCTGTCCTTCAATAGCGATAGCGACAGCGATTGCAAATATAAATGAGCGAAAACAATTCGTCTGTGTTCGCAGGCTAAAACAAACCGAGCGTGCGAAACATATTGAACATTGCAGAGGTGTCAAACTACTAATGGAAAATCGTTCAGACGTCTGACCTCTATACATATGCATGGCGGCTACGATGTTATGGTTTCAGTTTTAAGAAAAAAAGCCTCCAAATAATACAGTATATAGTGCCCTTTAGAAACTGATGTGAAGCAAAATAGGTCGGAAGACCGAATTAATAAACAGACCGATGGTAAATGAACAAATGTCACGAGCGATCGGCTCGTCCCGCATAACGCGCATAAGGCCGTTGGATATGTCCAGCTATCTAAATTTACAGCGAAGAATCGCTTCTTGAGGATTGTTCATCGCTCGAAATGGATGTCGAGGAAGGCATTTTATCGCTACTGTCAGACATAGTTGAAATTTAGCCCATGAAAATACAAGCTATAGTCCTCTGACTAGGAGAAGTTCACTCAAAAGCAACAGGAAACTATGTGTAAACAACACGCTGGAACCACTAACTACGTCATCACCGCTTAATTCGTTCCCAGTCTCCGGAACCCCCTATTTACGTACTTCAAGCAGCAAAAAAGTGGATATTCTTTCCTTTCCACCGAATTTCTTTTGTCATTTTGGAATAAGGGTACAATATACTACAAAAATGTGCAAAAAAAGTTTACTTCATAGGCACTTAAACAGTGTGGCGACCTAATCTTTTTGCCACTTGTTTGTTGTGTAGCAATCACTTTCTTTATAAAAAGGAATATTAACCGATTTCTGTTGCAGACTAATAATAAAATAGACTCGCCAGAAATGTGTCAAACCTTCCAATACTCGCAAAACAATAATCGAGACCTTGCCTCGAGATCAGACACTGCATTCTGGGAATAAGCGAATCACTTAGCACATGAAATATTTTCCTTAAGGTTGTCTAAAGTTATATTTAATATTTTACTTTGTCCCTATTTTTCTCCTTCCACAAAATGTAAAGTAAATGGTTCAAATAAAACCTTTATGGAAGCTGATATTGTAGGGAATCATGGTGTATATACAACGTCCTCCTAAATTTGAGCCTTTTAAATTTGGCCACTTTTCAGACTAACTTGCATTTGTGCTGTATTTCATTCAGGTTATTAGCAAGATCGTTCACTGCTATTGTACCATACTTTCCGACTGGAACAATGGAAAGAGAAGAAACAGAGGGACAGGTAGCTACTGCAAAGGTAAACGTATCATGCTGTTATCGGGTTGTATTATGTGTGAGCCTGGTTCAGCAGGCGTACTAAAACTCCAACCACAACCAGCTGAAAACGACCCACAATCAGCTGAAAACGACCCAAAACCAGCCGAAACAACCACAACCAGCCACCCCCCCCCCCCCCCCAAGTTTATTTTTTCCGTAGTGGCCACTTGGCCACTGACTGTTTAATGGTTGCCAGTGCAAAAGTTTAGTCGTCGCTAAAGTTAGCTCAAGCGCTCAATCCTTCTTCTCAATTTTAGTCAGCAGCTGGCGACTTCTGTTTCTAGTCGCCAGCTCCAAAATTTTGGTCGCCATGGCGACTAAAATGGTCCCAACTTGGAGGATGTCAACCAGCTGAAAACGACCCACAATCAGCTGAAAACGACCCACAACCAACCACAACCACCTGAAACGACCCAAAACCACAAACAACCACAACCGGCTGAAACAACTACCCACAACCAGCTGTAAACGACCAACAACTATCCGCAACCAACTGTAAACGACCATCAACTATCCACAACCAGCTGAAAATGACCCACAACCAGCTGAAAACGGCCCACAATAAACTTAAAATGAGCCACAACAAACAAAAGTTCGGGTCAACTCAGAAAATAAATTGGTACTATTTTGGATTAGTAAATTCTCAACTCCGATTATTGCATTTCTAGCTTTCTGATTGCTTCGCAAACTCTGGTTAAGTAAAAATTATTCCATGAGGCCGCATTGGATATGAGGTGATACATAACCAACAAGGGCAAATGGAATAGTTGTTTTAGTAAATTCTCAACCTCTGTTATTATCGCAGGAATTTGGAAACAGTACACTTGTTCAATTTATTTTTTATATATAAATTATTATAGAAAACTCCATTACCTGACGAAGGAATTCCATGTTAAATTTCACACGAAAAACCGGTTTTTCAAGTGAAATTTTAACGTGGAATTCACGAGTCAGGTAATGGATTTTCCTTGAATTGTTTGTAAATGTTGCAAAATGCGCGCTTGCCGAGAAGCCATTGCCTAATTTCAAGCCGAAAGAGACTAGGTGCGAGTCTGTACATTACACATCTTATTCATAAATGGTGGACGCGCGCGGAAAACCTGGTACTAGACATGGAAACGAGGCGTTTTAGGATAAAATTCAGTTCTCTTCTCTTCGGATCAACAGCTCCGTAATGTGTACAACCGGTCGCAAGACAATAGATATTTAACTTAAAACTCTCATTGAGTTCACTTATTTCGAAATTGATCACGAAAATCACTCTAAACACGCCATTCGGCTAAAAAGTAGGTTCTTAACTATGAAACACGCAAAATTCCTTGTGAAACGGTTGTGAAACGAAAGTTGTTTATCCTAAAATGCCTCGTTTTCATGTCTAGCTACCAGTTTTTCCACGCGCGTCCGCCATTTATTAATAAGGTGTATGGGATTAGCAACTATTGATCCAAGATTTACAAAATCCCCAAGTTTGGTGTTAATCGGGCTAGTTTTGACGTCACAATGACAAAGAATTTTTTATCCGCACGCAACGTCCGGATGGCCATACATTTCTTTGTAAATTTTTACGTTTTTAACTGGCTGTATCTCGCTTTATATTGGGTCTATTAACACCAAACTTGGGGTTTTCTAAAGCTTGGTGTGCAGTTTCTGACTATGTGGATCAATAGTTGCTAATCCCATAATTTGCTAACCCGTACCTTGTCCCCCTCAGTTTGAATTCAGGCAATTTCAAATCAACTGTTAGGAGCCAGCGAATCGGAATCAAGCGAAAACTCTATCACAAAAAAACTTCATTTGCTTCTTGTGGTTGACAAACCTTCGTTTCCTAACGGTCACACAAGTTTTAAACCATTTTAAAGACAACGAATAATGGTGTTTTACAGAACGACAAGTTTTCGCATTGTCGGAAAAAGACAAAGTCATCAACTTCATTTGAACTTGCTTATCTCTTCGCCTTCGGCCGTTGCACTGAAAGAAATAGACAGGCAGTGTGCATCCGAAGCGAAGAGCACTGAATCTTCTGCTTCAATGCAGTAAGTAATGTTTAGAAGTCATATATTTTTCGAACGTCTAAAATATTTCCTTGGAAAAGAAGTTTTGAAAATATCTTTTGTTTTTCGCTAGTTTCTGTAGTTTGCTGCTCATATAAATTTAGCCAAGCCTTAGAGTGCACCTAACCCCAAAATATTTTTTCGCTACAATAAACCTTTACACCAGGTCGAGACGCGTTACACCTTTCGTTTCTCGTTTTTACCAAATGCTTTCTATTTATAGCATTAAAAAGTTACGAAAAACTGTAAGTTATTTGGTTCACGACCGAGTCAGAAGGGGCGTGGGTCTATTCCTGGGTTGACGTCACAAACTGATTTGCATTCATCAAGTCTTTGTAAAAATGCATGCAAATCAGTTTGTGACGTCTACCCAGGAATAGACCCACGCCCCTTCTGACTCGGTCGTGAACCAAATAGACTACGAGCAGTGCGTCTCCCAGGTTTCGTGCGGACATTTTTTTCGCTTCGCTTTTTTTTCACTCGACGGACTAAGAAAAAAGAGACTGCTCGTAGTCTATGAACCAAATAACTTACAGTTTTTCGTAACTTTTTAATGCTATAAATAGTCCGCATTTAGTAAAAAGGAGAAACGAAAGGTGCAATGCGTTTTCCGCAGACACGAGACGTTCATACGTTTCTTCTTTTTTATTTTACGTACGTAAAGCCAATTAAATTCACGTCCGTTAACGTACGAAAAATTACGCGACGGTGGAAATCCACCTTTAGGCGCGTCGCGCTGTAAGAGAATGTATGAAAATGGTTCGAAAACCGCTCTAAATTCAACTTGTACTGAGCAAAGGATTTAAATAAAAATAGCTAACCTTAGTCTGCGCTTGTGTTATTTTGATGTCTTTGTGTCGTTCTAAAGGCATTTAGGCGATTTAAGCTTTCCCAGGTTTGCTTTCCAGTAAAGAGAAACGAAAGGCTGGCGACTTGGTCGGCCAATGGTTCGCACTGGAAGCTCCATAAATTCCACTAAAATGCTCTGAGCGCGCCAAAATTATCTCACGGCAGCCGTCGATAATTCTTCTTTCTATTTGCTCCTCCTAGGATTCCAAGGTTTATCTTATCCGCCCCCAAAACGCTCCTTTTCGAGATTTAGCTGTCCATTTCTCGCTCCAGGGGGCGGAAGGGAGACCCTGGGAACGAGGTTGGGAACGAGGTTGAACAATCTCACGTCCTTGCTCACGTAGCCTGTGAACAGGCTCCGGGGGTGGGTCGTGGTGCCCAACCGTCCCCGACCCACCCCTGTCTAGCCGTAGCCTGCTCGCAGGCTATTGCTCACGTGTCTTTGTTACCGGAGTTTTGCCATATATGGAAATGACGGGTTATGTGTTTACAATTTTGCTCCCCGCGAGAAGAAGTGTTTACAAAAGATGAATAAGAGTCATTAAATATGATAAGCATTCCCTGTTAAGGACGCTTAGGTAAAGAAACGAATTCTTATTTAGAAGCAAGAAGTTCCATGCGAAACGTCATTTAATCGTATAAAACAAAAACGAGTGAATATTCATAGCGGTATTAACACGGCGTTTATGGGAAGTTCCGAAAACCAACACAATTTTGCCCAGAAAGTCAAAAGAGTTACACCATAAATTAGGAATACAATTCAGTTCAGTTTGTTACCTTGAACAAGGCTTGTCAGTTCCAGCACAACAAAGCTTTTAAACAAGCACGATAAATGTTGAAGACGAAGCGGCAATTTTTTTCGATGGTGTAATCTTTATCTTCGAAGATCAATCTCTCTTTTTCCATCCATCCGTGCAAGAATTTGACAGTTAATTTTGTCCTTTAGTTCAGACGGATTTACCGCTTCCATCTATCTGAGCTCACCTTCGTTTCAACAGTTACAGTCTTTCCCGTAAAACCGTGAACACCAGTTATTTTTACGGAATGTTATTGTGTTACAAAGAAAAAGCCAATCAGGTGTGAGAAAACTAAACCGCAAACAGCAACGGTCATTAGTTTGTGGTTTTGAGGTTTGTTCGGGTGTCCTGAACTTTGCTGCGATTGGTCACTACACAATAAACATTCCAGAAATTTTTTTCTGGTGTTCACGGTTTTACGGGAAAGACTAGTCGTGGTTACACACACCTTTCACCGAGGTGTCCCCGAGGGAAAATTTGCTTGGGTCGGGATCAGCTTGGGTTTCCTATCAGGTTAAATTACAAATGATTACCCAAGGTGAACTTTTGCTTCTCGTACAATGATCTCAAAATTCAACATTTTGTCCTGAGAAGAATGCGCAAAATGTGTCTGCGATTACGGACATTACGTTTTCTTCATTCGCTCCAACTGCTCTATTTATTTCATAAGCCTCACCGTATGGTGTCCCACGCTAGTTGGTCACCAACCAAGACGTGCTTGGGTATTTTCCTGGCCGCAAAATTGGCTCTAGCAACTTTTGAACATTCGAGCACTCAATTTCTCGTTAAAGTAAAACTTTCGAGTTTCTCGAGCTACATTTGAGTTTATCTGCCAACGTGTAGGGCCGGTAATGCAGCGGCAAAGTATTAGAATGCGTGATGTTATTCCGTAATGTTACTCGCGGATTATTAAAAAAATGCTCCCAGCGTGTCTGCGGTTTCCTGTTATTAACATTTGCTGCTTCACGATTGGTGGAATAGCTTTGTGGTTAGATAAACCATAGATAAACCCTACAACTTGCTTCTGGGAATGTCGTGGGTAATTCTTTTGTTCTTTTTGATGTATCCATAATGATTTCCCGTGGGCAGTTTCACTGTGGGAATATCGGTCACACACAAAACATGCACTCCCCCTGGGTAAAGTCCTACTTTCCCACGGGCAAAACGGCTAGTGGAACCGCAACTACTGTAATGTTCAGTCTTAAACATAAATTATGCTCAATTTGACTTGTACAAGGAATGCAGTGTTCAGCTCCGCTATAATTTCGGATCTTCCTGTTAATAAACATCCTGTTTGCAAGGAGGTAGGGTAACCCTAGTGACAGGGTTACCCAAGCAAGAGGGTTAAAGATAGCTCAGGTTGATAAGTTTACAAGCAAACATTTACAGGTAGGGTAACCCTACTGCCCGGGGCAACTTCGTGTGCTTGGTAACCATGCGGTTACCAAGCATCAAAATGACCGACAAGAGAAGAGTTTTGCTAAGTATCTTCATTCTCCCGTCTCTGTTGCCTCTTCTTGCTGCTTTCCAGTGTGTAGGAATGCTGTTTTGTTACCTTCTAATTTCTAAGTGAAAATCAGCACTAGGGTAACCCTACCTCCTTGTAAACAGGACCTTAGAAGCAATTGAGCCAGGAATCTGCTTTTCTCGCTTGCATGCTCTCTTCACGTGTTTCGTTCAACTTACAGAGTGAGCAACGCACCACTGATTTTTCCCCCTTTTCATACGATCGCTTCGTTTAGGTAAAACTGAAATGTCCGCATCATTAATACTTCAAAAAACTGAACAAGCTTACTGTTCCTACGAGTGTCGACAATAACCCGAGTTGAAAATTTACTAATTAAAGCAATTATTCCATTCGCGCCCGTTGGTTGTTTATCACCTCGTATCCAAAACAGCTTTTAGTGTTATATAGTTTTTAGTTGTAATTATTGTTAGTGTACATATTGCTGATGAATTGATCGTGTTGAAATAAAGACTACTACTGCACACTCATGGAATAATTGTTAATTAATTGTACTACTTGCTAGGTGGCTGCAATTTGAGAACGCAAAAAATCACGATACCAATAATCATGAATTGTTCTAGAGGTCAGGTGATTTTTTATTTACATTAGACAACAAAATTAAGGACACGTGTATGCCTCATAACTCTTCAATTCGTATTCTTCTGAACAACTTCAGAAATCTTCGGAAGACTTCGGGTCAACTTCGGAGATCTTTGAAAAACTGCATGACAACTTTGGAAAGAAAAGTAATTTTAAAAACTCCTGGAGAGTGCAATTTGGCATTA
Source organism: Blastomussa wellsi (assembly GCA_947652115.1). Lineage (NCBI taxonomy): Eukaryota > Metazoa > Cnidaria > Anthozoa > Scleractinia > Plerogyridae > Blastomussa > Blastomussa wellsi. The sequence goes on from OX393573.1 coordinate 8,221,364, forward strand.
ATTATACTGCTACATGTAGAGGTTGACCAATCATAATGCAGTACATTTGTTAACATACTAGACTGCATGCTCTTCCTTCTTATACACTTTATTGATTTTTGGAAAAAGCACTGTTTTGGACATTTGTGACATTTTGTGGTCAATTGTGAGCTAAATCTATCCCCATATACTAAAAACGTCCTTTGCAACATGTCTTTCCACGAGCATCGTGTTTTATGACATTTTTGCTCCAGCATGCGCAAAATGCTTTTCGCTTTTTCTCCTTTTCTTATCGTTCTGCTACAGTTGCTGGCCTTCTGCTGGGCTTGCCTTCAGTCCAGAAATTCCCTAGAAAGTAAATTCTTGCCATATTGTAGCCAAGGGTAGTTGAGGCAATTTTTCCTCTGAGTTTTTCACTCCAATTTCTAAGCATTTCCATTTGTATTTCACGCTCAATTAACTCTGTCACTCTGATCTGGGTATCATTTTAAAAATCTCTTCCTCCTGCAGGGATTGAGTACAAGTGATGCCTTTTTTGGTAAAAGATGATGACGTCAGTAGCGGTAGCGGAACAATTTGCAATGTTTCTCATGGCCAGTTTTGGCCGGCATGATATGGGAGACAATGGGTTGGCAGACAAACGACATACATTTCTCTTTTGATCAGAAAATACACAATAGCCACGTGGAGTTATGTGGCTCTTCCCGGTGAGTCGTCTTCTCCTCGGGTAGCCATGGGGATGAGTTTGGTACATTATGACTTATTGATGACTGGTTGTGGGTGGTTGTGGCTGAATTTAGATGGTTGTGGGTCGTTCCAGTTTTTAGTAACTAAGGTTCAACAAGCCCTTGTCCACATCATCCACTTTCCCAGCTACATTCACACTATTTGTTTATTTCCCCCAGACACTAGCTACTTTGTTGTCGACCATTCCTCTAACAGCAAGAGGCCCTTCCCAGATTATGGTGTTTGACATTCATGCGCTTCAGGAGAGGTTTTATTTTACAGATAATGTAATTCCCAGGTAATACGAAATGCTCCTGTGGTTTATAAGCTAGTCCAGTCATGTTCGTCAAAGCCGCGTGTCCTTGTCTTGTGTATTCTGGGAAGTTAATGTTCATGAGCAGCACTTTTCAGAAATCAGAAATTTTCTGACGTTTTGAAGAAAGTGTTGTTCGCAGTTGTAATCAATATCATGTTCCTTTTGCAAGTCTTGGCTTAGTGGTTCATGTCATAGTGTTTTGAAATTGCTGGCTAATTCAGAATTATAATAATTGTGTGGGAGCATTGTGGTATATTTTTTGCGCTAGTATGAAGAATTCAGCGGGCTAAAATATATTAAATTCAATTTCAATGTAAGCGCTAGAATTTCGCTTATGTATTTCATAGTGTTAGGTCTTTGTTTTTCTTTTTCGCGCAATTAGTGTTTTTTGAATTCTTCTCTTTGTTTCACTTGTTAGTTTTATTTAGCATACCATATATAATGTTTTGCATGCAAATCCAGTTTGTAATGTATCGATAGTATTGTCTACCGGAAGTTGTGTTAGCGGAAGTTGTCACATTCTGTAAACGTGCAAAGGATCATGGGGTTTTGGTGGGCCATGCTTTCGGATGTCATGGCGGCTGAATAAAGTGTAGTTCTTTTCATAGTTAAATCTGGTTTATTATTCGGCCATCCGGGCGTCATTGTTACATTGGCGACGAGGATTCAATTCGTTTGTGAGGTGGTAGCTGTTTTGGAAGTCATTGTGCGGCAAGTTTTAGTATTTTGTCAGGAAGATGACGGACAGCGGAACCGGTTCGAGTACAACTTCGAGTACAACTTCAAGTTCACAAGCTTCGCCAACCGCGACGTTTGTTCATCTTCTTGATGTGGCCAGCCTTCCTCCCTTCAATCCAAAGGAGGATCCGAACACCCTTGCAGTTCGCTGGAAGTTGTGGAAACGCTCGTTCAATCTGTATTTGGTGGCAAAAGGGATTACGAAAGATGAACAGAAAACTGCGTTGCTGTTGCATACTGGAGGGTTGAATTTGCAGGAGCTTTATTACACGTTATTGACCGTTACGGATATTAAGCCGTTCGCTGAGAGTATGGCGTTGTTGGACAACTATTTTGCACCGCGGTTGAACGTTCCCTTTGAAAGGCATCAGTTTCGGCAAATGGAGCAAGCGTCAGGAGAGTCAGTGGATCAGTTTGTTTGTCGTTTGAGGCAGAAAGCGATCACCTGCGAGTTTGAAAGTGTTGATGGGGCAATAAGGGATCAGCTCATTGAGAGATGCAGGGATCCCAGACTTCGCCGTAAGTTCCTTGAGAAAGTAAATGCTACTCTGAAGGATTTACAAGATTTGGCTCGTGTGCAGGAAGCAGTGAACATGCAGGTCAAGGCTAGGGATCAGTCATCCGGTCAGGTGAATGCTGTTTCCGGCAAACCTCACGGCAAAGGAAGAGGAAAAGGGACAGCACAGGGTAGGAATAGAGGAAATAAGCCTGGTAAACCGTCTGGTGGCTCTCAGGAGGCAAAAGTGAGGGGCTGGTTTCGTTGTAATTACACTGACCATATGGCACGTGACCGGAATTGTCCTGCCCGTAACAGGAAATGTAATGCATGCGGCGAGATTGGACATTTTGCAGTCTGTTGCAAAACAAAGGAACGCAAACCTATTACGAGAGATGACGAGGGAAGGAATAATAGTCGGGTTAGAGCCTATCAACTATCAGAGGATTCAGCTACTGGCCAACAAGATTATTATGCGTTTACAATTGGCGTCGGTCAGCCTACAGGTGGTAGTGAAGTTGATTTGAAAGTTGGAGGAGTGATGTTACGAGCGGTACTTGCGTCGTGCAATGTGATTGATCAAGCAACCTGGGAAGTTTTGAAGAAGAAGAGTATCCAGGGTGAGTCCAAGAAATCAAGCAAAAAGTTGTTTGCTTATGGACAGAAAGATCCTATTGAGGTGATTGGGACATTTGTTTCTGAGATTGTGTGCGAGATCAGTGGCAACAGTTGTGTGGACGAATTCACAGTGGTTAAAGGTCCAGGAAGACCTCTACTCGGAAAGAACACTGCAGAGAAGTTGGGCGTGTTAAGGGTTGGTCCAGATGTGTGTTCATTGACTACTGAAGGAAGTGATGCAGACATCCGTGAGAAGTATAGAGAGGTTTTTACGGGGGCTGGGAAGCTGAAGGGTTTTTGAACTGTTGCACAACCCGTACGGAGACTGCCATTTGGTTTAAGAGCCAAGGTTGACGAGAAGTTGGATGAACTGGTAGCCAAAGACATAATCGAGGAGGTCACACAACCCAACTGAGTGGGTGTCGCCGTTGGTTGTTGTCCCGAAGGCAGATGGTGACATTCGGATTTGCGTGGACATGCGCAGGGCGAATTCAGCAATAGAGAGGGAAAGACACCCCATCCCTACAATTGAGGAAGTCTTGTATGACCTGAATGGCTCAACTGTCTTCTCAAAGCTCGATCTCAAGTGGGGCTCTCACCAAGTGGAACTGGACGAAAGATCGCGCGAGATCACAACGTTTGTTACGCACCGTGGTTTGTCTAGATACAAACGTTTGATGATTGGGGTAACATCGGCACCTGAGAAGTATCAGAAAATTGTGGCGGATGTTTTGCATGGTTGTGAGGGAGTGGCTAATTTGGCAGATGATTTGATTGTACATGGTTGTGGCATAAAGGAACATGACAGGAATTTGCATGCTGTACTGACCCGATTGAAAGAGAAAGGACTAACCTTGAATGGGGACAAATGTCAGTTTCGTCTTCCCAAGCTTACATTTTTTGGTCATGATCTGAGTAGGCAAGGTGTTGCACCCAGTGAAGAGAAAGTTGCTGCCATCTTGAATGCAAAGCCTCCACAAGATGCCTCTCAGGTCAGATCATTTGTTCAGCTTGTACAATATTCTGCAAAGTTTCTTCCCGACTTCGCGCAAGAAGCAGAACCACTCAGGAGCCTCCTGAGGAAGAATCAGCCTTTCATCTGGGGTGAAGCACAGGAAAAGTCATTCCAGAAGTTGAAGCAGCTAGTTGCACAGGCCACTACGCTTGCATATTTCAGAGGAGATTGTAACACGCGGATCATAGCCGATGCAGGTTCACAGGGTTTAGGTGCAGTGCTGACTCAATTTCAAGACGGCGAGTGGCGAGCAATCTCGTATGCGTCCAGAAACCTCACTGAAGTGGAGCGCAGATACAGCCAGACCGAGAAAGAGGCCCTTGCCCTAGTATGGGCTTGTGAGAGGTTCAATATTTATGTGTACGGGCGCAAATTTGAACTTGAAACGGATCACAAACCACTCGAGTGTATTTTTGGAAGGGTTTCAAAACCATCCGCACGTATTGAACGTTGGGTTCTGAGGTTGCAGGGGTATGACTACAGAGTTGTTTATCGGCCTGGCAAAGCGAACATCGCAGACGCTCTCTCAAGACTCAATCAAAGTGAACCTAAAGACACAAGTGGGGAGGAATTTGACTTTGTCAAGGCAGTCGCTGAGGAAAGCTTACCCTGACAGCGAAACAAGTCGAATTGGTTTCTGCTAGTGACCCAGAAATTGCTAGCCTGAGACAGTACATTTTAAGTGGGGACTGGTCTCAATGTAGGATGGCAGCTTATGTGTGTATCAAGGATGAATTGTGTGTGTTAGGCAAACTTGTTTTGCGCGGTACAAGAATTGTTGTTCCGAAGGCTTTACGGGGAGAAGTCTTGCGTCTTGCCCACGAGGGACATCAGGGCATCGTTAAAATGAAGGCACGTTTAAGGACAAAGGTTTGGTGGCCAAAGATTGACTCAGACGCAGAGCAGGTGTGTAAGTCTTGTCATGGCTGCCAAGTCGTTGGTGAGTTCCAGGTTCCTGAGCCCATGAAGAGAGTAAAGCCGCCTACTGGACCCTGGCAAGATATAGCCATAGACTTGATGGGCCCTCTTCCCACTGGAGAAAGTTTGGGCGCAAGAGTACTGAAAAGGTTTGTAAGACGGATTTTTATAGATTAAAACCTTCTCTTTTACGCTAGGTAGTTCGTAGTCTCAAATTGTGGTCTACGTTTTGAGTTATAGCCATGTTTTTGTAATTCGGCGGACGAGGCTGAAGTTGTCACTCAATTTATTCCTATACCTTTACCCAAAAAGAAGATCCCACAGAAGACTTTATCAAAGGTATTTATATGGAGAACATGACCAATTTTTAAAGAAATCACGTGATATTTGCCCACGTTTTAAATGACGTGTCACAGTATCCTCATTCATTGTTACATAGGAACTGAAACTTCGCTCGTGATAATCTCTCAAACGTTTGCTATTTTAATTTGCTCTATCCACACTAAGGAAAGGCAATTCGTATTAAATTCATTACCTGCTGAAATGACAAGGGCGCTAAATAAGCGTGTTTTGACTGGAGCCTCGCTTTCATGTCAATAGAAATGGGCAAGTTATATTAAACTTCAATGTAGCAATGTTTGATAAAAATTATTCTCCAGAAATATATAAAACAATCTTTTGTCAATTTAGTAGTAGGGGATTAAAAGAAATGACGCAATTGGTACCAAACACTATGCTTTACCAAGATCTATTTAACCAAAATCAATAGAGGAAGAAAAATTGGAAGCTCCCATTTTATATTAAATCAAAATTGTCTTGTGTTTAAAACTTTTTAAATGACCAGGAAAACGTCTGGCATATACCACCTTACAATTGAATAGTAAAATATATTGCATTGAGAAAAACTTGCACCTCTTGAAAACCGGAAGGTACATGGGATTAAATAAAGGGATGTCTTAAATGTCACTGACAAAATTGTTCTCGTCAGTAAAAGAAAAAGCAAAGACAGCTAATGCGCTGGAATCGAATCGGAGGAGCAAACTTTCTGGTAGATTTTTGACAATTCTTTGAAAGTATTTTCATAAATTGCAAATGAACAAAATTAAGATTAACTGCCTTCTTTTTTATTCTGGCTGCTTTGAATCGCTTATTAAAGCAATCATTCCTTTCGGTCTCTGGACATTTGTTTCCCCAAGCAGTTCATTTGTTCTTTCTGTGAGGTTGCCAGGCTATTACAACACATTACAACTTAACTAATTCTTTTGCAAGCCCGGTAAGTGCTTCTCTAAAAGGTTTTGGGCTGCAGGGAATAGGCCCTTTGCACGACCCAGTCACATGGTACAAAATAACACGCTGCTGGTGAGCAGCTGGTGCAGTGGCTTTGTTTTCGATGTCCCAGCGCGCAGTTTGCTCACCAGCAGGGTGTTATTTTGTACTATGTGAATGGGTCGTGCAAAGGGCCTATTAAGTTGCTTTCATTACTCTTTTATCCATAACGAACAGATAATCATGGCAACTCTTGAGTAGCAACCAGGGTTAAACTTATTTCTCAATCTGTAGGCCACTGGTTTCTGGTAATCCATGTACTGTTTCTTTCACGAAACCACAGCATGACAAAGCTCATTTGAAATCATACACGTCAAAGGTTTTTGAAGAATATATACCTGTAGGATAATTTTAAACATGCCATGGCATCCATTCATCTAGCACATACATGTAGTTAAGCATCTGGTAGTTATACTTGCAGCGCTGTAACTGGCTTAGGCCTCTACCATCGGTGGCTTCATGCCACTGTGTTAGGACTTCTACATGGCGTGCCTCTTGATGGTGTTAGTAAACGATAAAACAGCAATTTCAACTGCTAAATTTGCTAGTCAATATAGAAAGATTGCTTTATAATTAAACTGCTTGGCATGCAAGAAAAGATTTCAAAGAATTTATTCGAGTTTAAGCTGACCTTTTGTGATGGTGATGTAAACAAGAGCTTCCCTGGCGGTTTCTGTTCGTCGAAAGAGGCGATCTCGACGCCGTGCTTGTACATTCCTCGCTGGATTTCTTTTGTATTTTCTCGGGCTTTTTTGGCGTTGTTCCCATGGGCAACAGCTTTCTCTTTTCGTTGTTATCCATTACAGCAAGCGGGCTCGCCGCGGCGATCCAACCGACTTCAATCGGCTTCGCCAGAAAGAAAGCTCAGAAAAATGAACTACTAATGCCAGCAAGATCTTTGAAAAGGCAAATTTGGCGCCTAATTTTAGCCACAAATCCAAACGGCTCTATCTTTGTTAATCGTTGAGACCTAAGTAGACCTAAGAGTTCGAAGATTGATTGACGACTAATCTTTGTATAAATTTCACTTTCATCTGAAGGTCTCGAGGGAATTGCGAACAATAAGCGAAATCGTGACAAGAACACTGTAATATATGTAATATATGTTCATGAACGTGTTTTGTTTTGCCTATGCGATCGATGAATTTCTCTGACCCGCATAAATGTCAAAGGAAAATCAAATTTTTCAAAAATGCAAATATAAACCAGTAGGGTGTGTTTCTTGGTGCAGAAATTCTCACTTGAAAATGTAGAAAAAATGGCGGGAGAGTTGCTTCGCGGCGGCCATATTGTGAACAGTCATTCCACGACCAGTTGAGCGGGCAATGCATGCCGGTGAAACTTCCTCCTTTGATACAGATGAAAGCGTCTGTTTCATTTATAACGCTCTCTTCTTCCTCTGTCACCCTCTCCCACGTGCCTGAACGTTCTTAGTATATTGAGGCCGGTTAAGAGCCGAGGTGCGCAAAATGTATCATGTTAAAAATAAATTATTTGAAAAGCAAATAATTTACTCACCAATCTACGATGCAGTGAGCTTCGTCGGCCACAACACAGACTACGCTTTTTTGGCAAACGTTGGACAAAAGCATTTCTCTGCATTTCTTGCAGCTGACAAGTATTTCCGAATGTGGAGACACGATGCTAACTCGACCATTCAAAACATTTTCTACAGAACCGCCTTGCACTTCGATCCCCATCTCATTGTCTGCTTCTGATTCACCCTGAATAATTGCCGCAGACTGTCCTCGTTTCTTCATTTTCTCCACTGGATCCACTTATTGATCCATCATCAAAGCTGTTAATGGTGACACAATTATAGCAATCGAACAGTTCATATTTCCTTGTAAAAAGTTAAACATATATTTAGGTATGCATGAGTTGGTAATCAGAGATTTGCCGTATCCTGTAGGCAGAACGGCTAAAACATCTCTCTTTTGCTGCACCAGAGCTCTTATGGCCTCCAACTGTTTGCTGTTTAGCTCTAATGAGGGCGTCCCGTGCTGAGATAACGAAAACGTTGTCAAACGTACCATCGGACACAAAAAGGGACATTATCACGATTTTGCGCACGCGCGAGCACCAACTGCCTTTTATCAACTAAAACAATAGAACTGTCACTTTGAATTTGTTTTCGCTGCGTGATCCGCCGCTCTTTATTATGCAAACAGCATTAAAGAAGAGACCGATACAACGCAGATAGAAGTAAAAAAGGAAAAATGCGGTCTGAACAAGGTGAGATCGTCGAAGAAAACAAACATATTTCTGTTTC
>OX393573.1:8234767-8267267 GCA_947652115.1 Blastomussa wellsi
CGAGTAAGGAATCAAAACTCCAAGTAATTACATGTAGCCGACACAAAGCGCGGGGAAACATGCACGCGCTAAGCGAAAGTAATTCAAAACTAAAACAAACGGAGAATTACTTTCGACACTGAAGTGAAAACCACTCAAGTAAGTAAGTTAAAGATCCTTGAGAGCGTGCGCTGTTGGGGAAAAAGTTCAGCTATATTTAAGTAGTAGTATTAACCCCAATTAAACCCCCCCCCCACCCCATATAACAGCTGAATCTACCTTCCGGTATTTCAACTTCAGGTGATCCAGCTGGACATCACGTGATCATTGTTGATGGACCTTGTAATGACAGGAGGGAACTTTGGTGCAATGTGCAAAAGTAAGAATTCTTCTTGAGCTGAAAATGAACAATCGCATCTTGCTGGGGAATGCACATCTCTTGCAACTCGTTGTTGTCGCGAGAAAATCGTGGTTTCGTTTGAACCAGAACCGATATAATCACTTTCAGTTGGTCAGGGCAAATTAAAGGGCAAAGACAATGGTCGACAATCTGTTGAACTGGTCAACACGCGGCCTGAAAACATATGAAGCGAATCAGTATTGGTTTTAATTCTAAAAAAGGGGGCGCAAAGGTTTTTAAGTAATCACGGAGGAGCGTAGCAATGCAAAACCAGGCTAAACTCGAATTACTTTTGAGACCCATTCGGAAACCACCCTATTATTATTACACCTATGTAGCTGAAGTAAGTAGCGCAGTAAAGTTGTACAGAAAAGACCGTGCATGGCCGTGCAACGTCCAGGGCGTTCTCGAGCAATCTTGTGCGATTGTTCGGGCAATCACGTTGGTGACCGTTGTTTTGACAACCGGAGTGGAAGCCATCTTCAGAGTGAAGTGAAACGTTGTCAGTCGGTGACGTGAAAACCTTTCACTTGACTCAGGATGACTTCCGCTCACGTCGCTCAATGCAGATCTAGAGATGTATTTCAAGATTTTTTACGTCTTGGTCCTGTAATAAACTAACGTAATGACCTGATTACATTAGGTCCATTAGTTATAGCATATTTCTCGCGCGCTCAGTGAAAGCTATGGTCAATGAGACTATTTGCCATTCATAAAAAGTGACTTGCATGTAGCCTTGAAAGCAACGCAGCTTTTGGAAAAATTTTAATCTCACTTTCAATTAGTTGGTTGGTTACAAGTAAGAATCGAAAAATTGTAATATTTTAGCCATTTAATGATTGACTCGTTGCCCCGGTGATTTTTGCGAAGTTACCAATTAGTTGTATTGCGGGCGCATTTGACACGGGTAAGACGAGGTCGGCACTCGATAACATCTGTGGCATTGAATCCCCAACACTTCTTAGACATTGATTTTTTGTCCAATAAAGAGAAAAAACGAAGTCGATCATAAAAGCATAGAGGTGGAATCGATCCCGGGTCACCAGCTATTCCCACTAACCACTACACTACCGAAACCTGGCTGCCGAACACCGAAAATTGTAAGAATTTATCGTGTTACCCTTACCATTCTTGAGAGCTAACCGTATAACCGCAGTGCTTAGTAGGCTAACTGGATTGCTTAGTAGGCTAACCGCAGTGCTCAGTAGACTAGCCGCAGTGCTTAGTAGGCTAACCGGATTGCTTAATAGACTAACCGCAGTGCTCAGTGGGCTAACCGGATTGCTTAATAGGCTAACCGCAGTGCTCAGTAGGCTAACCGGATTGCTTTAATAGTAGGCTAACCGCAGTGTTACAGGGTGATTTTGTAGTCTAATTTAGCTAACAAAACTCGTTCCCAGTGCATTCCGAGCAGAGGGCCATTCGAAAGATGTTTTTTATTGCCGACCATAAGACGAAGGAACACATGTTGATTGTGAGACCTCTAGCGTGAAATTAAACGGTGAAATCTATTTCTCTGTGTGACGAACCCTTTGGATTTTTGACCGTTCTACCGTTTCAGAACAACTGTGTTGGTTGGTTATGAAAGGCCAGTCAGGGGCCACATTTTTACATGGTCTAACAATTACACTCCGAGCCCGCGTTTTCTACGAGCGAAGAATCTATTCGGTGCTGTTTTGTAGTAACTCTAAAAGATTTCATTCCGAAAGCTACCGTTTTATTTACCTTTAAACCAAAAATAAAGAAAATCTTGCCTTCAAAGAGCGCGCGCAATCGTTTTCTATCGGCGATTAAAAAAGCCCAATTATGTACGCATTTTGATTGGTTCCAACCTATGATCTCTTAAAAGACACACGCACTGGTGATGTATGACGTTTATATCTGTTTCGTTATTTTATTAAATAGATTCCATGTAGCCGTGCGTCTGTTCAGTAATAGATCACTGAAGACGTCAAAACGTGGTAAGAATATCAGTGACACACTCGGCTATAACCTCGCGTGCCACTTGTTTGTTCTTACCACATTTTGGCGTCATCAGTGATCTATTACTGAACAGACGCTCGGCAACAACAACAACAGTTTATTTACCCAGTCTGTTTGTTAAATAGAAGACCAGCGGGACTAGAACCAATCAGATTCACGGATTTCTAGTTGAACAAAGCTGAGTTTCTACCACACTCATATAGATCATAGGAAGGACACCATAAAATTTGCAGTGAAACTACTCGCCGCGCGTTGCATGAGTTTTATGTAGAAATACTTTAGTACTGTAAGTTTTAAGGCTGTTAGCAGTCCTTTTAGCTAGGTCTTAGTGTCAACCTTGAAACTTAGACACAAACTATTTCTTTGAATCAGGCGCTGTTATCATCTGGAGCAATCAAGATTAGTGCATATGTTACACATGCTGTTTTCCCAGAAGAATCCTGGAAGCTTTTTACGGACTGCGAAGTGCCATTTAACAAGTTTTACATTACAGATTCCATTCCTCACGCCACAGATATCGCTCAACATTCTCCGTTCAAATTGCTTTCCCTGTGCGACTCAATATCTGAGGCATTGTTAGGCTTTGATCTGTTACAGAGCTGATTCTTGTTTACTCGTTTGTTTTTCATGGAATAGCGGATCAAAAAATAGTTGAAGGGGTGGTGTGGGGTGGCCTTGTTATAAAAGAAAATTGTCTGGATTTCTCGTGAAGAACAGTATTTGACAGTGACTGGAACCAATAGAGGATAAAGAAACATGAATGGGGATAATTATCAAATCGTAAACTTTCAGAATTCTTTACAAATTGAAATTAGTTTCGGTTTTATTTTTTATCGTAAACTATGGTCAACTTAGACATAGATTGACAGCTAATAGGCCACTTCATAAAATACCATAATACTCTTTGTGTGTTCCCAAAATTTTGCATAAGCATTGTCTTTGTTTTCTCTTGGGACCATTGTAAGTCCCATGAGAAACTGGAAACAATGATTATGCAAAATTTTGGGGACAAACAGAGAGTATTATGGTATTTTCTGAAGTGGCCTTGGTCAAGGGCATAATGAGCCCTGGAGATATATTTCCCAGAAAGTTTGTAAAGAACAGATAGCAATTTCGATTTAGGTTTTATATATCAGTAAAAGAGACTAAAAGTAGTAATGATGATTATTTGCTTTTTGATTTTATTTCGAAATTTCACATTTTTATCGTATTGCTACCTCCTATCCATGAATCCTTTGTCAGAATTCCCATACAAACCCTTCCTAGAAATAGTTGGCACTGCAGCTGCCCCCGCTGTAACCCCTTTTTTTCAGCGTATTGGGCACTACAGTTAAGGCTTTCGCTTGTTGTCTTGGTTTTTCTATTTGCCAATTTATTGAAAATCATTTCTCTGTTCCGACCTATTTTGTTGGGTTGAAAATTTACGCGCTCGGTATTTTTTTGGGTTCAAGAGATCTGTCCAAATACGCTTATTTTTTTGAGTCACATCTCCATGCGAAATTTTTGTTGCGATCGGTGGATCAGAAAAATATTTATTGGAATTTTCAGCAACGTGCAAAATCACGCATTAGAAGAGTCTGTTTGATTGAATAAATCCGTATTCAGGCATTTAAGGCTTGCATTTTTTGGGTAGGAAATTTCGATGTCAGGTATTTTGGGGGTCTAAAATTTCAGGCTCGTGTATTTTTGAGGATTTGCAATATGAAGTTCCGGCGGACCCCCCACTCCTCCCCGCCATGAACGCGAGTACTCTCCCCCTGTAGTTCGGGGCGTTTTGCGATAATTCACTGATTCAAACATTCTAAATTATTCTCGTGTTGTCCTGACAAATTTCACATGCATGATTTTTAGTTTCTTCAAGATGGGAGTAATGTATTTCTGTTCGTTGTTAATTAGCCATATTTTTATAATTTCCATTGAGGTATGGTGCACCTTTATATACCACTCCTTGTGAATATTAAACCACTTGGCGCCGACCAGTTTTCTCGGGCCTATTTTTCTTGGTTTAACTGTACAGCTACTTTATATGTTTTCCTTTATTCCCAAAGTTGTACCTCTAATAAGTTAATTTACAATGTTTTTTACCATACCTTTTCTTTTCTAATTTTGCCTTTACAACTGAATTGTGTCCACGTATTGTGTTACTTTATTGTTTTTGATGTAATGAACTATAACTTTTGTCACATGAATCACTGAACTGTATGGTTGTAATAAACTCGATTACTTGTGGCTCTCTACATATTCCGTTGTCTTACATTAGAAATAGTTTCTATTCGGCTGAGCGAAGCGAAAGGCAATAGAAGGGCCATTCTCGTCCCCAGAGCCACTTGTCCCTCTTAGCCGGCTGGGCCTCTGCAAGAGGAACAAGTGGCTCTGGGGACGAGAATGCAATCTCGTTCCCAGAGTCTTCGGGCTCCTCGGTCAGCCGTTGGGTCGCCATTGGCGACCCAACCGCTGACCCAGGAGCCCGTTGACTCTGGGAACGAGATTAACGAGAATGTAGAAGGGCGCGCTTTGCCTAGTTCCTAGCCCCCAGTATTTTGCCGCGGTCAATCCGTTTCTGGTGACGTAGTCTTAGGCGAAATCAGTTGACCGTGAAAGCCTGGAAAAAAGCCGTACAGGAACTAAGCAAGGGCGCGCTATCTAATACCTGAATCACACCAGAGCTTACACACGTTTAAAAGCTGTTGTTCACGGTTTCTTCATAAAAGGTACCAACTGATGATTGTTGACCTCAAATTTGGCACAATGAAAGAACTCATTAGAACTTACTTGAATCCTGTGTAAAATTCAGTCTTTCAGTCTTCTGTTGCTTATTTTCATTTTGTCTGACCTGGTTTAACTAAGCAAATTTTGTTGGTGTGAATGGGGTATAAGACAATGTAGCAGCTCTCGTAACATATAATGTGATTGGTTTGATACCCAAGACCAAAACAAAAGACTAAACAACTGAAACAATGAATCAGACTTAAAAACTAGTAATTTCAGTGTGAAAGTGAGTGCTGGCGAAGGGGAAAAAAACTGTGAGAATTTAATGAAACTGAACAGGTTTGGAAAACGTTGTCAACTTTTGAGGGTAGGGTTTTAAAGGAGCTACGTCATAGCTCGTGCACTTTGAAAAATTTAGCCTAAATTTTTCAAAATCGCCATTTGCAATCTTTTTCAATCTTCTCCATCCTTCTTCATCCTTCTCCGTCCTTGCCATCCTTGTTCCTTTTTGGTTTAGTATCACTCCCGTGTAACAGTTTCTCTTCCAATATGGAATAGGTTCAAAAGACTCTAAAGTATAAAATGAACCATTTGGTTCACAAAAAATAGCTAAAATAACAACTGCATGCTTGGAAGTAGGGAAAGTATTCATCAAGGCTAAACAAAGGGTAAGGTGAGGATCACAAGTGTTATCTGAATTGACTAAAACCTGCCAGCGCTCTCCGTAATCTATCTTGTAAATGTTACAGTCAAGCTTATGTGGTGTTGATCGGTAGGCAAGTAGTCCTTTGGCAGGGTCGTCAGCTTTCTGGAGGAGATTCTTGACCGTTCGAACTCCACGCTCGACTTCTCCATTGGACTGTGGAAATCTCGGACTACTGGTTACGTGTTTAAATCCCCACTCTTTTGAAAAGTGTGAGAATTCAGCGCTTTTCAAACTGCGGACCGTTGTCGGACTTCACTTGCTCTGGTATGCCATGACGAGCAAAGATTGACTTAAGGGCTCTGATTATTTCACTTGACTTGGTGGATGGCTGCAACTTCCACGTATATTGAAAAGTAGTCAATGACAATCAGGTAATCCACTCCTTTCATGTGAAAGAGATCTGTGGCTACGATTTGCCATGGACGATCAAAGGCAAAGGTGTTGGAATGAGTGGCTCTGGCTTGTTGTCCCTGTGTAGTGCACAGGTCCTGCATTGCTGTACCAAGTCTTGGATTTCTCTGCTCAGTCCTGGTCACCACACCGAACTTTTAGCACGCTCTCGACACTTAACAATCCCTTGATGATCTTCGTGTATCTTGTCCATAGACGACGGGGTAACAATTCTGGTTCCTTTCAGGAGAATGTTCTGTACAACAGTAAGTTCATCCCTGCTTGACCAGTAGGGTTTCATAGCATCATTCACTGAGTGCTTGTCAGGCCAACCTTCAGAACAATAGGTTTTTATCTGTCTGCAGACTGGATCTTTCTCCTGATCTTCCATAATTTGCTGCAATCGGGTATCTGAGGCTGGAAGGCCTGTGATCACACATGCAACATGTGCTGTCATCTCATCATCAGCAAATGGTAGGCTGAGGTTCTGCATGCTGAGCTTGGAGCCTTGACAGTGCATCAGCGATATACATCTTTTTCCCAGGAATGTGGCTGATCTCTTTGAAGTGGGAACTCATCAGACTCATCCTGAATCTCTGGATTCTTGGTGGGAGTTGTCCAGTGAGTGGGTGACCAAAGGCTTCTTGTCTGTTTCCACATAAATTAACTTTCCAATGATGTATTCCCATGATCTCTCGCAGGCCCAAGTCAGCGCCAGAGCTTCTTTTTCTATCTGCGCATACCTGGATTCAGTGGGCGTCAACGCTCTCGAAAGAAAAGATACTGGTCTCCAAGGACTTGTCTGGTTGGAGCTGAAGTACTACTCCTCCTAGTCCGTAGAAGCATCGGCAGCTACCTTTGTTTCCTTGTTGGGATCATACAGTGCTAGTACTGGAGCTCTCGTGAGGTCTGTTTTGATACGCTCGAAGGCTATCTGCTGGGCGTTTTCCCATGTCCACTGGTTGCCTTTTTGAAGAAGCCCTCTGATGCTTTTTGTCTTGTCTGCTAGGTGATCTAAAAACTTACTAAGCTGGTTTACCTTGCCTAGGAATGTTCTCACTTCTTGTACATTCGTGGGTGGTGGGAGGTCTGCAATTTCTTTTACTTTGTCTGGGTCAACTTCATTTCAATTCGAACTAATGACATGTCCCAGGAACTTGACTTGCTTGGTGCTGAAGACACACTTATCGAGGTTGAGCGTTACGCCAGCCTCCAACAGATATTTGAGAACTGCGTCTAGCCTCTCGTTGTGCTGTTGTTGGTCTTTATCATGGACTAGCACGTCGTCTATGTTGCACTCCACGCCCTCCAAAGCCAACAGCATTTGGTTCATGGTCTTCTGGAATTTCTCTGAACCAGAGCTGATTCCAAAAGGCAACACATCGAAACGGAACGGTGTGATGAATGTCGTCAAGGGTCTTGACTCCCAGGGCAATTTGATCTGCCAGAAACCTGAGTTTGCCTCAAGTTTAGTGAAGACCGCTGGGCCTGCCAACCTTCCTAACGACGTGTCTACTGCTGCAAGAGGGTGATTCTCCCGTTTGACAAACTTTGCAATTGCTCTTCGGCGTCACAACCATAGGAGCACACCAGTCAGTAGGTTGGTCCACTGGGGAAATGACTCCCGTCTCTAGCATCCTGTCCAGCTTGTTTTACGGTACAGTGGAAGAGGTACCTTTCTTGGAACAGATATTGCAAATGGCTTGGCATCTTCTTTGAGTATGATGGTGTACGAGTCCTTCATTTGACCGGGACCAGTGAATAGCTGAGGGTATCTGCTTGCCATTCTTGTCTTGTAATCATCGCTGTTGACAATGTCAACTCTGTTAATTAACTTTAATTCTTCTGCTGCATCCCTTCCCAGTAAGGGTTGTCGACATCTTTAACAACATAGATGAGCTCTCTGATAACTTTCTCATCCACACAGAATTCGGCTGTGAAATTTCCCAAGCAACACAGCTTATGTTTGCAGGGGCCCATGAGGGTCTTGGTACATTTACTGAGTGAAGGCTTTGGTACTAGACAGTGGTATACATTTGGTGGTATTACTATGACACCAGTGTCCACAAATTTTACTGCATGATCATTTAACTTGGCCTCGGCCTTACATGACTCCTTTGACTTTCCTTCAACCATGTCTACTTCAGTGACCAAGAAAGAAGTCCTCTTGGATTCGCTCCGACGAAGGCTAACGCTCGAAACGTCAGCTCTTGAATCTCTTTACGGTGGCCAATTGACATTATCAACCCAGTTGATAAAACCAAATTATCTTGTAACTCGACCTTTGGACAGCTAACTTCTCCAACTTTCTTTTTCAACTGAGATTTGCATGCTTTTGCCCATTGTCCCTTTTTGAAACATCTTTGGCGGGACATTCCTGTTTAGAATGGGGTGTGCCTAGGCATCTAGATGTGCGGCAGGCCGTGCTGCCTCTACAGTCTCAGCAACCGGCGGAGAATGAAGCTCAAGGATCTTCTGTCAATCCTACGGCTCAAAATCCTTCGGCCGTTCAAAGTAACTCAGCGACACCAGATGAAACTGGGAGTGCTGCGTCTTCGGTTGATAATACTCTACAGATTCGCTTCTATTTCACTTTCACTTTTGCCCCTTCGCTTGGCTTTTCAATAGGGTTTTGTAGTTTTGTGCCGCAATTTGTTTTTTCTTCAGTTGGTTGTTGGAAAAGTTTGCTGGGTCCTTGTTGTTTTCCCTATTTCGTCTTTCGTTCGTCTTTCGTTCGCGTTTTCACACCTTTTCGGCGGCAATGTTTTAGTCGCCTATTTTTTCCTCCTGTTGTTGTTGGGAGTTTTCTTTTCCTAGTATTGTTTTATTCCGTTGTTAGTTTTAGTCGTTCTGGTTTGGTTTGCGCAATTTTCTGTCATTTTGTATTCAGTGTGTTAAAATTTTGGGTTTCCCTTTGGTTTCGCGGGTAGCGACCCCTTCGCTGTTTGTGGGTATTTTGCTTTAAATTTCTAACGTTGTGGTTTTGTTATTTGTTTTAAAGATTGGGTTTCGCGTATTTATTTTGATTGAGGCCCTATACGCCTCCTTGGTGCCAGGGGATAAGTCAAGGGTAAATGGTATTTATTTGTTGGCGACTTTGTGCATCTTTTTGAGCCCCAGAAAAAAATGATGTTGTTTGCGTAAACCCGGCTTGAGTTTATTGTGGGTATCTGTGTGAGCCCGTTAGGGTCCGGAAAGGTGTCTGTGCTGGCCCTAATTGAGATTATTGTGGGCGTCTGTGTGTGCCCAAATAGTGATTACTATTGGGTGTCTGACGTCTGAGTGCATGTAGATCAGAAGGGTGCATGGGGATGCCCTATACCTGTGCCTTATTGTGGGTATCTCTGTTAACCCAAGTGGATCAGTTAGGGTGTCCGTGTGAGCCCTACTTGTATTTCTCAACATCTTTGTCGGAGAGGCGTTTGACCTGATCGTGCGACAGTTGCACGTCGAGGGTTTCTTTGGATTTTCCTGCCGAAACCAGCGCGGCCAGCTGCTCGCGAAGAGCGGGAATATCAGGCTGCAATGAAGAGACATTGCCGGGCGCGGGCGCAGCCCTGGCTCAGCTTCAATCAAGTTCAAAACGTCGATCATCACGACGTCGTCGAAATCAACATCGGTCATCACGACGTCTTCGAAAGCACTCATTTTTTGTCTATATTGGTTTCTTTTTTTAATTGCGAACAAATTTTATTTCCGTTGGGCACCGAATTGCGCACTCAAGGTAGGAAAACTTATTTTTCCTCAACTTAAAAATGAATTCTTGGAACTCCTTTTTTGTAAGGACACTTTCGGCGATTTCATCATAAAAATATTTCAAAGACTTCAGTGAGGGCGTATAGAAAAGCACAATCGCAAATACGTTTCCGCGGAAACAAGATGAGATGCTGGTATAATTTTGGGTAAGCACCCACAGGCTGAGTCCTGAGTGGCGGGCGCTGAATCCGAGATCGACCAGCGAACCTGAGCGCTTTTTCACATCTTTCGAGGCTGCGCAGTCGTCGAGGATCAACAGCGTGTTGGTGCCCTTCCAGAGCCAGGCGATGAACTCCAACCAGGGTTCAACTTTGTCTTGTTCACAAACGACAACCTCAAAACGAGGGTCATTTTCAGCGAAACGATGATAAGTCTTGTTCCAGACGAATGTCGGACAGATGAGCACGATGTAGTCGAACTTGCCGCGGAAAGGGCCGTGGAGCTGATCAACCACAAACTTTGATTTGCCTGAATTTGTCGGGCCCACGATGAGAGCGTTGAACGGTATGTTGTTTGGATCCGTTATATTAGTATTGCACAGACTCAAATTGCCGCTCCAAAATATTCATTTGTGAGTCTCTGATCACGAAAATGTGGCAGCTCACTTTTGCCTCCTCCGCTCGCCTTCCTCTCGAGCTCGAGCAGAACCCCGTTTTGCGTGTTCACAAGCCGTGTGCCGCTTCCGTGCAGCGTCTGATCTGTCATGGAGCGCAGATCGACCAGAAGCCCGAACTTGTCTTCGCTCCAGAACGTTGTCTTGTTCATGTGGGGCGTACTTTTCTGCGGAAAGAAGCGGCGGACCATCTCCCACATGTCCCTCTTTGTGATTCCGGTGTTGTGTAGCCTGTTGGGCTTGCCTTTCACCGTGACGTTGACTTTCGTGAGGCCGGGGTTGATGAACTTTTCTGAGTCTCTGGCCCCCTCAGCGTAAGGCTCGATGAACAGGAGAAGGATCGCTTTCAAGGACCGGCTCTGGGGGTTGATACTGAGGTTAATCTTTTCATCCTATTTGAGGAAGGTGTGCGTTTTAAGAAGATGGACGTCATCAAAGGCGAAGGGCTTCCCCTTGTGGTAAACACTGCTCGCCTCGGCCGCCAGAGGCTTGCTGCTCATCATTTCGTACTCGATCTTGATGTTCGTCAGCTTGTATTTCAGTTTTGTGGGGTCTGAGCCTTTGACAACCTGCGAGGCCTGTGCAAGGGTCAGCTGAAACAAGAGTTCTTGAAAGAGCGCTTGGGGATAAAAGACACCCTTGTCGGTCAAAATTTGGTGGTCCAGCCGGATCCGATATTCGGTGCCATAAACTTCGGCTAGCGCGTTTTCCGCGTCAACGCCCGAGGTTTTCTTATCCTCAGTATTCGAGCGGATCTTGCAGAGATCCTCGCTTTGAATTCCGTCGAGCTGTCTGTTGTCTCGCTCCTCCTGCGAGAGAAAAAGGTCCTCCCAGGTGTTGCAGATGTCATAACCGCCAATGTTCTGCAGATCTGCGACCCCGAACTTCATAACCTGCCTGTCGACCAGAGCGCGCCCGAGGTTTTGTACGAGGAAGTTGTTGGGGTCACCTCCAAAAAGATCTATGTTGAAAATTAGCGCGAGCGAGCCGGGCACGAGGACCTCGTTCTCACCCAGCTTGGGCACGTAAACATTCAGGGTATCGCCGGGGTTGGCCTCGCTCGGATTGAAGGTGAAGCGTTGCGTTGAACGCTCGAATTTATCCGCGTTGAGATTTTTTTCTGTGTGTGTTGGACGAAGGTTTGCATGCACCGCCATATAAACAGAAAAAAATTTTTATTTAATAGACGATGGCGGAAGGTGGCGATTCACATCCCTTTGGACACGAAGAAACTGACCTTGACGATACAATCGACAACGATGGCGATGACGATGAACAAGAGGTTAACCGTACCGGCCCTTTTGTGCCGGGCACCGCGTCGACACCCTGTCATGGCGGCGAAGAAATTGAAATGGAGACAAGGCAACACGAACAGAGCGGGCTGCCTGACACTTCCTTCACCGAGGAAACACCTTTGTTGGGCAGCGGTTCTCAATCAACGAGAGAAAAAGCGTGGAATGCTCTCAAGGGATTTTTTCCCGAAAGTTCGGCGATAAATCTTGAAGCCTCTTACAGCCTAAAGCACAAATTAAAAAAGTAAAATTGGTTGGAGCCGGCAAAAAAATATATTCCCTTTTCACCAAAGAAAGGTCAACAGGGAAAGAAAGGCTGAATCCAAATCTTCCAAAAGAAATCAAAGACCAACTTGGGCCGATGGCTCAAGAAATTATTGATCAAGACCTTGAAAGAGAAAAAGAACAAGGCAAGGAATTGAGAGAGGCCGAACAACAATTAAGAGAGGCTGAAAAAAATGCTGCAGAAACGGAAAAAACAACAGAAGGGGTTCGAAATCTGAGAATCAGACTTGAGCACACTCAAGCGAGGATTGATGCAATTCATGATGAACATGGTTCAAATGTTGAAAGTGAGGCGGAACTGCGCAGACTTAAGCAACTGGAAAAAAATCTTCAAACTGGTCTCGAAAACGAAAAGAAAGAGGTTGCTTCACTCGAAAAACTTGCAAAAAATAAAGCAAAAGCACAACAAAAGGTTGAAAAATCAGAGCAGGCCTTGCTGAGACACAAAAAAGAAGAAACGCTCTTCAACAAAATCTGAACGACACGAGAACGCTTGATAAATTGAATGAACAGGAGGCCGAGCTCCAGCGCCAAAACGAAGAAGACAGGGCGGTCATCGACGATGAGAACGCTTTACCCTCTGAAAAAGAAGCCGCGGAAGCAAGAGTTGCAGAAAAAACCGAGGAGCTTGGCCGTCTGCAAACGCAGATTGCGGAAAGAGAAAGAGCCATGCCGCTTCGAGAACGCGTAAAAGAGATCTTTAAAAAATACGGCGTGACCGTCGGTTCAATCCTTCTTGCTGCTGGAGTCACTATCGGCGCCGTTGTCGGCGTCATAAACAACTCTCTGAAAGCAACCGCAAAAGGTCTGGGGAATGGTTTGAAAGAGATTGTCAAAAAACGTGCTGGAATCCTTCCCGGGTTAATTGGCTCGATTGTTAGTTTCCTCTTCAAAGCTGCTGGCCAGGCAATTGGTTTTCTGGTAGAGCACACATGGCTTCTGATTTTGGGTGTGGTGGCCTTTTTGCTTGAGAGCCGGCGTTAACGCAATGCAAAGAAAGCCAACCCCGCAACTGCAGCCGCGCCAACAGCGGCAGCAATTTTGTTGTTGAGATGGATGTCTGAGCCTGCCGCGGGTGTTGGTTCTTCTGTTTGCACTTCTTCTGTTGCAGGCTTTGGATCTTTTTTGCTTTCAGCTGCGGCTGCCTTGTGAACAGGGCTGTTTGGCGGGTTCGGTCTCCCGCCATCCATCTTTTGAAGTCCCACTTTTTTCGCGCTCGTGTTTACCTCGTTGTTTATCGCCAGCTTCATGCCTTGCACCGCTTGTTTGAGATGGTTGTTATAACCGATTGTGCTTTCTGTGTTTATCTCCATCTTCCCTGGCATCAGCCAGGCGCCGGGGCAAACAGCAAGGTTGAGCCTCACATTGGCCTCGTCAACGGCAAGTTCGTATCTTTGAACTGACGTGGCCAGGTCAGGCTGCCTCACGGCATCTTCCACCAAGACGAGGAACTCGCTCTGGGCTTCTTTTTCTCTGCCTCCCTCCCCCAGAATGCTGCTGCGGACGTTTACTTGCGCGCCCAAAATGCAATAAACAAATGCTTCAATCGACTGGTTTATTCGCGACAAACCGGCCTGGGTCAAACCTGCCGAGGTTTCAGGCGCAAACCAGTTGAATTGCTCTTCAGCAGCGTCATTTCTGATAAAACAAATTGATATTCCCTTTTCTGACGCTCTTGGATCTTCATCATCAAATTTTGCTTTTGCTGATGGATAGGTCACGTTCCGGATGAAAGGATCGCGGCAATAAATATAAACGCTCCCCAACCCGTGATTCGGGCCTTGCGTAAACCGGAAATCCGTCGAGGGGTCAATTTCGAACTCTGCACATAATCTTTTCCACGAGGCTTCGTCGAAATGATTGTCGAACTGGCTCCCTGTTGGATCGCCAGGGAGTGCGCCAACGCTTTGTATTCCTCCGAGCTGAAGTACACGTGAAAAATGCAGAACGCCCGCACCTGCGGCGGCAGCATTGTGCTGTCAAATACTTCTCGTGAGATTCCGCAGCCTGTCGTCGCACACCACACTGCGAAATTCAGCTGCTGTTCCCAGAAAGACATGTCTGGTCCCGACAACCATTTTTTCGCGGGCTTTGACGTTTCGAACTTCAGCTGTTCCTTTTGGAAGACCTCTCTGAACTTTGCTGAAAAATACTGGTTTGGGGTGACATAAATGTCGATTGCTTTATTGAATATTTTTTTCAAACTCGGCGCCGCTTCTTCGAATGGAACGGCTGGAACAGCCAGCGGCCTTTTTTCAGTGAGGGACGTCAGCTGGAAAGGGAAACCGTCAAAGGCTCCGCCAACCAAACCCAGCGCTTTTTTCATTCCTGCGCTCCAATATTCTTTATCTGATCCGAATACACTTTTCAGACTACCGGGCCCCCTTTCCAGAATATTTCGGCTGTTGCCGTGTTGTCCGGTGCAAAAAACACCTGGGCTTCAAATTTACTTTTGTCTGCCCTTGGAAACCGTGCATAAAAAGCTGTCCACGCGTTAGTTTTTGCAATGGCGGCATGCGTTATTTTTCCGAGATATTCCAACATTGCTTTTATTTTTTCCCTGTTATTTTTCAATTGAAAATTTATTTGGAACAAAATAAAATGATTGTGCTTACTATTTCTACGTCGTCTAGTCCATGCACCGTCAATTTTGACAACCCGATTCCAAAGGCTGATTTCGTTAGGCTGTTGTCTTGTTCACTTCCAAATTCGTGGCATAATTTGAAAAAAGATGGAGTCATTGCAATGTCTGATCTTGATGGAAAACGGGCTGTTCCCATAACATTCCCCAAAGGGCATTACACCCTTGAAAGTATGGCTCAAAATATTGAACATGCTTTCGCTAAATTTGATGTGAAACTTCCCACTCAAATCAATACACCAGCTGGTGCAATGGTTATTGACAACTTTGGGAATAAAAAAATTTCTCTTGACAAAGACTTGGCCAATTTTCTTGGCATTTCCCGCGTTTTGTTTTTTAGAACTTTCGTTAAACGGCTTCGAATACCGACAAGTTACTTTGTCCACTGCGACTTGGTTGACCCCAATAAAAATTTGTTCAATGGCAACCCTTTTAACCTTCTTGCGAAGTTTGACATCCGAGGGGAAGCTTTCCAAAAAGTTCACTATCAAACGGGCGAACAGCCGCCCTTTCGTGACGCTGCTTCGTCTTACAATTATGATGTCTACACGCTTTCAGTAAAAGACGTGGACGGTGAGCTTTTTGACTTCGAAGATCACCCTCTTGAATTAGAATTGCAAATCATTTGAAAAAATATAATCTGCTGATATACCATGTCTTCGTCAAATGTCTTGCCGCCGAGTGCTCCGCCTATTTATCCTGAGTTTCCCCCGCTGGAAAGAACCGAAAATTTCCGTCTTGGTGAGATCTCCAAAATTGAAAAAGAAATCTCCGATGAGATTGAACACCGAAGAGTTGTTTTGAAAAAATACACGAAAGCCCGCAAAGTGATTCACTATTCCGCGGTGTCTCTCGGCGTTGGAAGTGCATTCCTTTCTTCTGGTGCCGTCGCATCTTCTTTGACTGGCGTCGGAATTGTTGTCGGTGCTCCGGTTGCGGGAATAGCTGCGCTCCTTGGGTTTGCATCGACTGGCCTTGTTGCTGTAAACAGAAAGCTTGAAAGGAAAGTGAAAAAACACACAAAAATTCAAGCTTTGGCTCAAGCAAAACATGACTCTATCAAAAGTTCCGTTTCCCAAGCTCTGGATGACGGCAATGTTTCTGACGCTGAATTCAAAATGATCTCTCGTGAAATGGAAAAATATCGCGAACACAGAGAGAGATTGCGGGAAAATTTCGCGGAAAAACCTTCCGATTCTCCGAATTATGAAACGATAAGGAAACAGCTTCGCATCGAACTTCGGAAAGAGTTTCTGAAAAAAATGTCGGCGTCCAACGCAAATTTGAACTAAACTTTGAATCGAAAAAAAGAAAAATCTTTCTCTCTGTGACCTCTGGTTGATCTGCGAAAAAAAAGTTCCAACGTTTGAAGATTGGCAGAACTTTGGAAAATGCTTCTGCTTTTCCACACGCTTTTCTGCATTTTCAAGGAACTTTCAACGCCCGTTTGGCTGAGCGAGGTCAGACGGATTACCCAACAAGTTGTTGAGGCAATGTCCGAAGTGGGTTCTGATCGGCAGTTCGTTTATGCGCTTTGAGCAGCACTACACCCTTTTTATAAAGGTTTCGTTCTCATCTTCAGGCCAGTGGAAGGTTTCAAGACGGTGTTTTTATCCATTTTTAAAACAGGCGGCACATAGACCGGTTTTTCCGCAAACGTCACATTTGCTACAAACGATCATTTTTGTTATTCGCCCAAGTTTTTCACAAAAAGGGGCCTCCAAAAGCTCATCACACACCTCATCCCAACCCATTTCTTTTCTCTCCGTCAGCTGCGTCTGCATCGTCACTTGCTCAGCCATTTTTGTTTTGGTGCTTTTCTCTAATTGTGGCATATCTCTAATTGGGGGCAAACCTCTAAATGCTTGATCTTTTGCCTCAGCTCGCGCAAAACATGGGCATAATTTTTTTTGGCTTTTTTTCTTTACGTTTTAGCCACATCTGTAACCTGTGCCCTCCGCATTGTTTGCATAGTCGGTAGTCTGTCAAAACCCCGATTCCGCAGCTGCGGCATGGTGACGGCTGTTGCATTCCTTTTTTCTCTTGCCACTTGTGCTGATAGCAATATTGCCCGTTGCACTTTTTGCCACAGTTCTTTGGCCGGTTTCGAAGCAACCACTCGCAGTTGTTTTCTCCGCGTTTTTGGGCCATTTTGGTCTCCGCCACTTCTTTCTAATTGGTTGAACGTGTCAATGTTCTTCTGCCAAGTAGTAGAGCCGGAATGAAACAAATACTACCGAGGAGTGCACCGTTGTCACATTTTCGCCGAAGTGGATCAAGCGAGCAAAAGGCGAGCTTGTTCCACTTCGGCGAAAATGTGACAAACGGTGCACGACGAGGTGGTATTTGTTTCATTCCGGCTCTAAAATATAAAGAAGAAAAACAGATAAACACGTGCAGAACAATAGAAGCATACCTTTTCGCCATAGAAAAAGATTTTGCAAAATCAAAAATTTTTTTTTGGTTCAATTTTGTTAGGGCGAAAAGGTATGCGTTTTTGCTACGTCATCATGAGGGAATTTCCCGCGCTTTTAAAACAGAGAGATAGATTTTTATTTTTTCAGATTCAAAGTTTAGTTCATATTTTCGCTTGACATTGCCATTTTTTTCAGAAACTCTTTCCGAAGTTTCTGGCGAAGCTGTTTTTTTATCGTTTCAATATTCGGAGAATCGACCTGTTTTTCCGGGAAGTTTTCACGAGGTTTCTCTCTGAGTTCGCGATATTTTTCCATTTCACGAGAGATAATTTTGAATTCAGCGTCGGAAATATTGTCGTCATCGAGAGCTTGGGAAACGGAACATTTGATTGTGTCGTGTTTTGCTTGAGCCAAAGCTTGAATTTTAGTGTGTTTTTTGACTTTCCTTTCCAGCTTTCTGTTTGCAACGGACAAGCCTGTTGAAGCAAATCCAAGGAGGGCGGCAATTCCGGCAACAGGCGCTCCAACAACAATTCCGACGCCAGTTAAAGAAGATGCGACGGCTCCTGAAGACAGAAATGCACTTCCAACTCCAAGAGAAACCGCGGAATAGTGAATCACTTTCCGGGATTTCTTGTATTTTTTCAATACAACTCTTCGGCGTTCAACCTCATCTGAGATTTCTTTTTCAATTTTGCTGATCTCAGTTAGACGGAAATTTTCGGTTCTTTCCAGTGGGAGCTCTGGATAAATATTTTCAGGCGGTGCACTCGGTAACACATTTGATGAAGACATGGTATAATAATTTCAATTTATTTCTAAAAGGAAATAAATTGGGAACCCATGAAAGTCAAACAGTTCGCCATTTTCATTTTTGACAGAGATGTTTAAACTACGAACTTCTCTGGTTTTATTTGTGTCTCTCAAAACATGTTGTTCTCCGCTCTGATAAGAAACTTTTTCATAAGGTTTACCTTTTATATCAAAGCTCGCAAGAACACTGGAGTTATTGCCGTTGAAAAGGTTCTGCTCTCTGTCCACTAAATCGCAATTGATAAAATAAAAGTTCTCAGTTTTTAAAGCATAGATGGTTATTTGCGTGTCATTTTTGGCGACAATATCAAAAAGTTTTTTCATTTTGTCGCTTATATCAAAATCTGTGACATTTTTTTTGTTTGGGGTTATGATAAGTGTTCTCCCGAATGGGTCCATCTTTGCAGAAAATATTTTATCTTTGAAACCTTCGTTGAAAAAGTTTTGTATACTTTCGAAAGAATAGTTGCCAGGTAGCAAAAGAGTTTCTTCTTTTCTTGACTGCCCAAACTTTACTAACACTTTCCCAATTTTTCTTAAGTTGTGCCATGAGTTATATAGTGAACAAGACAACAGTCTGATATAACTCGGGTTCTGAATTGGATTGTCAAGGTAAACAGTGTGATCGTTTTCTGTTGTAACAATAGTAAGCACAACCATTTTATTTTGTTCCGTACAAATTTTCAATTGAAAAATAACAGGGAAAAAAGAAAATGAACTTTTGGAAAACCGCAAACAAACAAGATTCTTTTGTGTTTGACTATCTTGGAAAAGTAGCGCAGGCTTCAAATGCGAAGCTTGCACAAGTCAAAGCGTGGGCAGCTTTTTCTGCACGGTTTCCAAGGGCCGACAAAAGCAAATTTGAAGCCCAGGTATTTTTTGCACCAGACCACACAGCAACAGCTGAGTGCAGGAATTAAAAAAGCGCTGGGTTTGGTTGACGTTGACGTTGACGGTTTCCCTTTCCAGTTAACGCCCCGCACAGAAAACAGTTCGCTGGCGGTTCCAGCAGTTGAATTTCATGACGCGGCGCCGAGTTTGAAGAAAATATTCAATCAAAGCAATCAAAATTTATGTCACCCCTGATCAGTATTTTACAACAAAGTTTAGAGAGATATTAACCAAGGAACAACTGAAATTCGAAACGCCAAAGCTCGCGAAAATATGGTTGTCGGGTCCAAATCTGTCTTTCTGGGACCAGCAGCTGAATTTCGCAGTGTGGTGTGCGACGACAGGCTGCGGAATCTCACGAGAAGTATTTGACAAAGACAACACAACGCTGAATCTGCCGCCGCAGGTACGGGCTTTTTATATTTTCCACGTGTATTTTACAGTTCGTCGAATCCTCTTTCAACTCGGAGGAATCCAAAGCGTCAGCGCACTGCCGGGTGACCCGACATTCAGTCAAACCAACAATCATTTCGATGAAGCTTCGCGGAAAAGATTGTGTGCAGAGCTCGATATTGACCCGTCAACTGATTTCCGCTTCACGCTTGGCCCGAATCACGGGTTGGATGGCGTTTACATTTATTGTCGTGATCCTTTCGTTTTAGATGTGCCATATCCATCGGCAAAAGCAAAATTCGATGATGAAGATCCAAGGGCGTCAGAAAAGGGAATATCAGTTTGCTTAATAAGAAACGATGCTGCAGAAGACAATTCAATTGGTTTGCTCCTAAAACCACAGCAGGTTTGACCCAGGCTGGTTTGTCGCGAATAAACCAGTCGATTGAAGCATTTGTGTATTGCATCTTGGGTGCGCAAGTCAACGTCCGCAGCAGCATTCTGGGGGCTGGTGGCAGAGCAAAAGAAGCCCAGAGCGAGTTCAACGTCTTGGTGGAAGACGCAGTGAGGCTGCCTGACCTTGCAAAAAGCGTGCAGCGTTATCAGCTGGCGGTGGATAAGGCCAAGGTGAGGCTCAATCTGGCTGTTTGCCCGGGGGCTTGGTTAATGCCCGCGCGAATGATAATAAACACAGAAAGTACTATCGGTTACAACAACCAG
Organism: Blastomussa wellsi; assembly: GCA_947652115.1. NCBI lineage: Eukaryota > Metazoa > Cnidaria > Anthozoa > Scleractinia > Plerogyridae > Blastomussa > Blastomussa wellsi. Next base: position 8,254,756 of record OX393573.1, read on the forward strand.
CTCAAACAAGCGATTCCGGGTATGAAGCTGGGGGTCAACGACGGGGCAAACAAAAGCACAAGAAAAGCGGCGCTTCAGCACGTGGATGGCGGGAGATCGAAAATTAACCCGCCTAACAGCCATCCTTCCAATCCTATTCACAAAGCAGCCACAACTGAATCAAAAAAAGAGCCAGCGCCTGTGATTCAAACAGTTGCAGAGGAGCAAACGGAATCTGAACCCGCAGCTGGCTCCGACAACCATCACAACAACAAAATAGCTGTCGCTGTTGGCGCGGTTGCAGTTGCGGGGCTGGCATTTTTGGCATTGCGTTAACGACGCTGTTCAACCAAAAACGCAACCACAGCCAAAATCAAAAGCCAGGCGTGTTTAGCAAGAAAAGAGACGACTTCCCCAGCAGCTTTGAAAAGGAAAGAAACAATCGAGCCAATTAATCCTGGGAGAATTCCTGCAAGTTTTTTTCCAATCTCTTTCAAACCATTTCCCAACCCTTTGGCGGTTGCTTTCAGCGAGTTGTTTATGACGCCAACGACAGCGCCAATCGTGACACCAGCAACAAGAAGTACTGCTGTTGCGGTCATGCCATATTTTTTGAAGATCTCTTTGACCCTTTCTCGAAGTGAAAGCGTACTTTCTCTTTCCGCAATCTGCGTTTGCAGACGCGTAAGCTCCTCGGTTCCTTCTGCAACTCTTGCTTCCGCGGCTTCTTTGTCAGAAGGCGAAGTGTTCTCATCATCGATTATTTTCTGATCTTCTTCATTTTGGCGTTCCAGTTCTGTTTTTTGAACTTTAAGCTCGTTGAGGGCTTCTGTGTCAATTTTCTTTTAAATGTTTTTTTCTAACCTGGCATTTTCTTCCGTGAGCTTCCGCACATCTTCTTTTAATTTTGGCACCTGTTTTTCTGCTTTGTTGATTTTTTCAAAGTGCTTTCTTTTATTTTGATGTTCATTTTCCAGGGCTTTTTTCTCCTGTTTCAGTTTTTGAATTTTTTTTTCATCCAAAGGACCACGTGTATCTTCAAGAGCAGCTCTCTGTTCATCCATTTCTCTCATTCTGTTTCTCATTTCATCCATGTCATATTTAATTTTATCATGTTCTTCTGCCAAAGATAAAGATTTTTCCAGTTCTTTTTCTTTTTAAGCCAATTCTTGCTGAACGGCTTCCAGCGATTCATAAATGGACTTTCCGAGGGCAGTTTTTATTTCTTTGGTAAGCTTTGGATTAAGTTGCTGTTGTTTTGTATCCATTTTTGTGGTAAATATGTCATAGGCCTTTTTCCAGCGCCAAACATTTTAACTTGTAGCTTTCCTTTTGGGCTGTAAAATACGTCAAGCTCACTTGCGCTCATGTTCGGAAATATCTCTTTTGCAGCAAGCCAAGCTCGTTCACTTCTGTCCATCAATGGAGTTTCCTCGGTGTAAGAAGTGTCAGGCAGTCCGCTCTGTTCGTGAAGCATTGTTTCCATTTCAATTTCTTCGCCACCGTGATAGGGTGTCGAAGCGGTGTCCGGTACAAAAGGACCCGTTGTGTTTTGACGATTTTCCTCTTGTTCATCGTCATCGCCATCGTTGTTGATAGCATCGTCAAGGTCAGGGTCTTCATGACCAAAGGGATGTGGATCAAAACCAGGATTTTCAAAACCGCCACCTTCCGCCATTGTCTATTGAATAAAAAAAATTTTCTGTTTAATACACAAAATGGCGGTGCAAGCAAACCTTCGTCCAACACACAGTGAAAAAAATCTCAACGCGATGAAAGCCGAGCGCACGGTCAATCGCATCACCTTTGATCGTAGCGAAGCCAACCCCACCGAGACCCTTTTTGTTTACGTTCCCAAGCTGAATGAGCACGAGGTTCTCGTACCAGGCTCTCTCGGCCTGCTTTTCGACATCGACCTGTCAGGAGGGCACCCGGACAACTTCCTCGTTAATTAGAATCTGTGTAATTCTAATATAATGGATCCAAACAACATACCGTTCAACGCTCTAATCATTGGACCAACAAATTCAGGCAAATCGCAGTTTGTGGTTGATCAGCTCTGCGGACCTTTTCACGGCAAGTTCGACTACATCGTGCTCATCTGTCCGACATTACTGCATAACAAGACTTATCAAGGCCTCGCTTCGGAGACCCGGATTTTTATTTTATCGTTTGCGCACAGCATGAGGTGGAACGCTGGTTGAATATTGTATGGTTGTTTTTGGATGGCACCAACACGCTCATAATCCTCGATGACTGCACTGCCACGAAAGAGGTGAAAAAGCGCACAGGCCCACTGGTCCAGCTCGCATTCAGCGCCCGCCACTCAGGATTCAGCGTGTGGGCAATCGTTCAAAAGACGACCAGCATCACAGCTTCTTTCCGCGAAAACGTGGCTGTGGCTGTGCTTTTCTATACACCCTCAAGGAAGACTTTGGAAGATGTTTATGGAGATTTCGCAGGCAACCTTACTCAAAAGGAGTTCCAAGAATACATTTCGAAGTTGGGAAAAAATAAGTTTTCCTACCTTGAGTGCACAATTCGGTGCCCAACGGGAATAAAATTTGTTCGCAGTAAAAAAAAGAAACCAGTATATAAACAATGAGTGATTTCGAAGACCTCGTGATGACCGATGTTTTGAGCTTGCTTGAAGTTGAGCCAACCAGCGCGCCCGACGACAATGTCTCATTGCAGCCTGATATTCCCGCTCTTCGCGAGCAGCTGGCTGTGCTGGTTTCAACAGGAAAATCCAAAGAAACCCTCGGCGTGCAACTGACGCACGATCTGGTCAAACGACTCTCAGACAAAGATGTTGAGAAATACACCAAACGGTACGAGGCCTATGTCGGCTCAAAGACAACTGAAAGCTTGATCGACAGCGTCATTTTTCTTGTGACAAAAGTGGTCGGAATGACCGTCAAAGTCAAACAAATCGAAGATTGTCAAAAAGAACTCAAAAACGAATACACCATCAACAAAGAGCTCTCCAAGCTTGCTGGCGCCACTGCTTTAAAATGCGGACGTTTACTCGCTGTGTCCAACGCGGTGCTTATCATAACAAAATACATTGATTTTGAACCCGAAGCAAAATCGGAAGAAATTACCGAGCATTCCTCACCAACTGCTGAATAATTCCTCAGCAATTCCTCACAAAAAAAAATTATTAAATATATATTTGTTTCCAAGTAACAATGGATGAAGAACAGAAGCAACCGACCGCGCAAGAAAGCACTGAAGCACTGAAAAGCCATTCAACTTCACAAACACCGCATAAAAAAGCCCTCTAAAAATCCCAAACGAGTGGCTGCAGGAAAAGCGGTTGCTGAAAGAAATAAGGTGATCCGCGAAGCATATAAAAAAGCTTATTTCGATAAAATCGCAAATGAGAATGAGAAACAATCTGCACCTGATCCTCCTGCGCATGCGCCTGCGCCATCAGAGCTCGCTGCAGATGATTCCAAAGGCACAAATTGGCTCAGCACAACCCAGTGGATGTCTATCATTGGAATTGTCGCAACGCTTGTAACGACTTATGTCAAGCGTGAAGACATCAGAGCCTTTTTTCGACCAACTGCGCCGGCACCTCCAGCACCTGCGCCCCAATCTCCACCGCAACCCAAAAAAGGCCTTCGCTATATGGACTAGAGTAGAGGAAAAAGAATTCATTTGAATATATTTTTTGGTGTATATAAAAATGGGGGAAAATCAATTACAGATTGCAGCAGCAACAGGCATTGGCTTAATTTGGTGGTATTTCACAAAGGTTTGCTTTAAAACTATCGTTTGGATAGCCGAAAATCTTGATGTAGAAGAGGAGAAAAAATGTGGAGGTTTTCCAGAACAAAGTTTTCAAAATTTTGATTACCAAAAAGTTGGAAGCGAGAGTGCTGCGAAAAAAAATTCCAATTAAATAATTTTCTCTTATCTATAACCACATGTCAGACAACAAGCTCGTCAAAATCGTCATGGATTCCGCCACCCTCGTCGGCCTCGCTGCTGGCATTGGCTGGGTGGCCAAAAAAACGTTCAGGAAAAGTTTTACAGGTGACCCTTCAAATTCCATCGAAAACTACGCAATGTTCACAGCTGTGATGGCGGGGAGCGTTGCGCTCAAAAAATATCGGGAGGACCAGAAAATTCTTCCCGCCAGCGTCTAAAATCCTTCCGACCAACATTTTGAAAATAAAAATATAAGAAAAAAATGGCAAGTATCGCAATTATGGTTGGCGGGGCTGTGTTGAATGCAGCAGCTTTCATCGGTGGCAATTATCTTGCGAGAGCTTTTGGAGGCGGTGACAAAGCTGCACTTGAAGAAAAAGTGCGGCATGATAAAGCTCTCGAGGCGTATCAAGCTGCGTACGCAAAATACATGCGCGATCGCACCAAACTTCTTGACTGGATTGTAACAAACGCGCAGATAAAAGAGGAAGCCAAACAAAACTTTACCAACACTGACTACGCTTTCAAACTCTACAACAAACTGCACCCTGAAGAACGCATGAAGCCTCCAAAAGAACCCAAGTTTTCTGATTTTTATCAGCCGAGCCAACAGCAAAAAAATGGCGAAATCGCGTTCGTTGGCGTCGTGGCTCTCGCTCTGGGTTATGCAGCTTTTCGGTTCCTTTAAACTTTTTTTTAGTCTCTTTATACAATGGAAGACAAACTTGGTCCTGGTGGTTATTGGAAAGGTCTTGCCGCTGTTAAAAAATTTTCCGATGCCGCAAAGGTGTCTGAAGACGACGCAAAAAAGTGGTTGGTCAAACAAGCCCTCTGGCAGATTTATCTGCCCGCTCCGAGGCACATTCCAAGACCAAAATTTGATGTTCCCACGCCCAACACTGTCCACCAGGCAGACCTTCTTTTTTTACCACACGACAAACTGCCCCGAGGCCGCAAAATTTTTAAATATGCGCTTACCGTTGTGGACGTGGCCAGCCGCTTCAAAGAGGCTGAACCCTTGACTTCGAAAAATTCTGATGAGGTTGCTCGAGCGTTTCAAAAAATTTACAATCGCGGGCCTCTCCAATGGCCACAACTGCTGCAGGTTGATCCCGGACGTGAATTCATGGGCGCGGTGACGAAAGTAATGGAAAAACACAAAACCTTTATTCGCCGCGGGCGCCCCGAGATTCACCGTGATCAGGCCATTGTTGAACGTTTCAATCGCACCCTTGCTGAACGTTTATTTGGACACCAGTATGCTGTCGAAATGCGTTTGCCAGAAGGCGTGCGGTCCACTGCGTGGGTGAAAAGACTTCCTGAAGTTGTTGCCGCTTTGAACAGCGAAAAAACCCGGCTGACGGGGAAAAAACCAGCAGAAGCTATCAAAGAAAAAGCTGTTTCTGCGCAACCTGCCACTCCTTATCTTCGGCCAGTTGGGAAAGCCGAAAAAATCCTCCCTTCTCTTGTCCAAGTTCGCTATCTCAACCAACCCGGTGAGTTGGAAGGTGGTGCAAGAAGGGCCACAGATCCGATCTGGTCGTTGAAAGTTTTTAACATTGAAAGAGTTTTGATCAAACCGAAGCAACCTGTTCTCTACTATTTGCGCGACGGACCAGGACGCAGTTTTGTGCGTGAAGAACTGCTGGTTGTTCCACCAAACACCGTTCTCCCGCCGGCTAACATCTAGTGAACGGACCACCCTTTTAAAGAAATGGATGTATTTTTAAAAATGGGAAGTGGACGCAAAGGTGTGTTAATTCAAAAAGGAAACTACACAAATTTTATTCCTGCCAAAAGAAAAACTCTTGTACGAAAACAAGCCTATTCTGTCGATCCTTTGTTAATGGACGGTTTGGAAGGTTTGACCCCACGCCATGTTGTCCGAGCTCTTGGGCTCAGCTCTTCAAGTTCAGCTTCTGTTGACGCAAGCCCAAATGCTGCCAAATCAACATCGTAGTGAAATTCTATTGGTTCTGTGTGAATTCCGTCGGGCAGCACCCACCTTTTGTCGTAAAAGGAGCTCAGCCCCAGTTTCTGCTGCTCGTAAGTAACAATCCGGCCGTCCCGCATTCTGAAACCTCTGTTGGTTGCCATATCCTTGTTTCCTTCCAAAGCTGTCTTGAAACGCTGCCAGGTTATTTCGTTTTGCCTCTTCGAAACTCCTTTTGTGCTGAACTTCTTTTTTTCGCCCTCTTCGGAGTCGATGAAGTAACATTTTGAGCAGAGCGCGATCATCCGGCTGCTCTCACACTCAAGTTTGAAGAGCCCTGGTGTGCGGCCGCTCCATTTATCCCAAGCAAGCCACTGTTTCTTCTGCGTCTCGAATTCCGCTTGCAGCTCCGGCCTGACAAGGTCCTCGAGACGCTCCGCGGAAATGGCCATATAGTTACTGTCTGTGTTCATCTGAATCAGCTCAAAATCTCTTCGGTCAAAATACCTGTCGAGGAAGTCAAAATAGAATTCCAGCATCCGCAGCTTGGCAAGTTGATAGACAGCGATTCCAACCTGAAACGGCCGTTTGATTGTGATTCTTGGCTTCCGGCTTTCCAGCCTCCCCGATCTCATCGAGGTCGGAGAAATACGCGCTTCGCAAAGCTCTGTCAACCACCTTTTCATCTTTGGTATAAATCACGCTTGTCTGCCGCTCCAACCCTTCGATGAGCTTTCCGTACCCACTGTTTCCAAGCAGCTTGAAAACATCTGCCAGCAGTGCTTTGCTTTTTTCCACGTCACCTGTCCGCCGCGGCTCGGTGACCTGCTCCACGAACCACGGAAAGATCTTGCCTGGCTTGTAATCTATCGTCCTGTAAACGTTTGTGATAACCGCCCCGTGATCAACATACCATCGCAACAGAGGTGCAAAGAGTAAAAGTCTACTTGCGGACAAAGCTCCCACGAGTTTTTCCCGTCTCCGCGATTTCTGCCCGGAACAACTTCGTCCGGCACCTTTTTGTTGTAGAAGAAAGGGCACATTTCCTCCGGAATCTCTATGTCGACCTCGGCGAATCCAAACCATGTTCCTCTTTTGAGCTTGTGCGTTATCACAAACGCTGCGTCCTCTGGGCAGTTGAAGTGCTCGACCCTTTCCTTTCCGCAAGGCATTTCTCTCAGCATGGTCGACAGATAAAGAGCGTTGGCATCGTAGCCTAAGATTTTTTTACACGGACGAGCGTCTTCGTATTGGTGCGATCTTATCTTTGTCACACCGGCTTCGTGGTAACACGTGAAAACGATGCTCGGGCCTCCGACCACAGCGCCTTTCAACATTTGGTATGCTTCTTGCTCTGGACTCCAGAGATCCGCGCCTCTCTCGACCGCTTCCCGGAGTAAGTAGTGCAAACTAACCCCCGGGACACTTACTGCGTCTTTCAAGATGTCGATCCCTATTTCGGTGTAGAAAGCCCGCATCTTTTCCAAAGCCTCAAGACCTGGCGCCACATCGAGATTGTTGTAAAAGCGTAACCAGTCCGCGAATGTGCGCATTCCCTTTTCTTTGAACAGGCGCACACACCCCTCCCATTCTTCTCTTGACAGAACGTGCTCGTTCTTCAGACGCGAGAACCACTCTGGATAGTCTGGGAGCCCTGGATAGTCGAGCTTCTCGGGCGAATCGAACCACTCGTACGGAAGCCACGATTTCTCTGAGGCACATTCATAAGCTTTCACCCACTTTTCGTAGCTGGTCCCCGGACCAACATAATTTGTTATGTCGAGGAAACGGAAGCCCCAGGACAGCAAGAACATAACCTTTTTTCCTTTTTTCGCCACGCTAACTTTTCCGGTTGTGTCAGCAAGTCGCTCCACAAAGTAGTTTTTAATCAAGTTCAGGTCGTAACCGCCCGAGTTGAAACCGACAACAGGCACCTGGTCGCACAATTCCCCAATTTTTTGCCGCTGCTTTTTTGGCAGCAGGTCAAAGTCTTCTGGCACGAACTCCTCCCAGACTTTGAGCCGGATGTTTTTCCCGCGTCTCTCCAGCTCTTCCATAAACTTGCTAACCAGCACTTTGGGTTCTCTTTCGAAGATGTGAGTGGGCTCTCTTTCAAGCGTGTCGCCGATGCTCACCGAGATTGGCACGTGCACGTTCTCGATCGAAAGCATGGACGTAGGCTCCTTCCGATCACCTTTGAAACCGTACGCTTCGAAATCGTACAGAATCGCGTGCGGGAAGCTTTTTGTTTGTGCCTGCGGTGGTTCAGCGTCGATTTCTCCAACTTCACATGCCCAAACCTCGACCACGTGGTAACCAGCCACCCGGAGAGTTTTTGTGCGCTTCTGCGTGGCATTCCGCCTGTCTTCACGAGTTTGATCGTTATGCGTTATTATTTTGTCACGATCGTGCGGGAAACATTTTCGACACCCGTGCCAGTAGCAGCCATGGTATTGAAAAACGGTCTTTGTTTCTGGGTGCCATCCGTCGACTGGCGCACCCTCAATCCACCTTTCGCCTCCGTGTCCACACATTGCGTGGTGAATGTGAATTTTTTGCCTCTTGGCTTCTTTTTCAAGCCACACCAGAGATTCTTTGGAAGCGTTTTCTGGATAAAAAGCCTTTTCGAAAGCTGTTTGCGGGGCTTCGACTTTTTCGCCAGGGCAAACAATTTCCGTCTTTCCTTGCGCACACCTGCCAGCGTGCCGTTGAAGATCACAAGCTTTTGTGAATCTCGCTCGACAATCCGCACACGTATAAATTTTCGCAATTTTTTCAATGCTTTTTATCAAAAAGGCGTGCCCTTCTTAAATACCGATTGTCAGAATATTTTTCAGCTTGGCTGGCGCGTTTCGTCTAAGATGCCGCGGGTCGATAGCGTCTCCAGCATTTTCCGTGGGAAGATCTTCGAGCGTATTTTCGAGGGGGCGTTCCTGACGACTCATGGCAAGTACTTTCAATTCCAGCTCGAGCTTTTCCTTTTGTAGCTTAATCAGCTGGAGCTGCTGGTCGAACGAAAGAGTGGTAGAAGTACCAACGTCAGTAGCGAGGGGTTGTGGCGAAGCTGCAGATAATGTAACCGGTCTACCTTTCGGTTTTGACGATTTGGCTACTGGCTTGGTGGACTGATCGCGCGGCACGGGATTGCTCTGCTCAAGATTCAGAGCGTCCTGAAAAAGAGCGCCCATGGGTAGATCGTACACGAAATCTGGGTCGTGCACTTTCTTGGAGTGGCGTTTTGGACGTGCATCTGCAGAGAGTGCCATTTTAAACAAGCGAGTTTGGAGAACAACGTGAAGAGAAAAGAGATTACGCATCGCCTCCGGATCTGACAAAAGATAAGACGCTAGTCCACGCGCTCGCTTTTAAAGGAAACTCGATATCTTTGTCACTAGTTAATTAAACATCATTAATCAATGATTACTCCATTAATTCTGCACATTTACATTTCATAGCATTTCTCCCATTTTTTGTCTTTACAACAATACACAATACGATAACATATATAATAGGGGGCCTAAAAAATTGCTCCTAGTAGAGGTATGCTATTATATTAAAAGGACTGTTCTTTCCTAAGATGAGTCCGCTACCCTTAGTACCTTTTTTAACAATGAACGTCCAAATGCACGTGCAACAAGGAGTTCGCAGAGGAGCTGTGCAAGGCAATCATTGTTAGCCTGTTAACCCTTTGAGTCATTTGAAATGCTTAATCTAGGTGGACTTTAATATTTAACGCGAAAGGATGCTATTTCGTAGTCAAATTTAGAATCTCATTAAAAATTCAACATGGCTGCCGGTCGGTCAGGGTATTTGGCTCTGGTAGGCAAGGGGGGATGTAGTCAACCCCCTAGAGACAAAGTATTTCTCGATAAATTTCTCATTTTTATCTGTGTCAAATTCAAATACTTGTAATAAATCAAAATCAGATCGACCTTTATGTATTTCGTTTAAAAAATACAAGCAGAACCATCCACAAGTCGCGGTATATAAGTTTTGTATTTGTTGATTTTGATGTAAGAGAGTTAAGTTTTTCTTTTTTGCATGGTTAACTATCTCTTGGAAAGGTGGCATACCAAAACTATCAAAGTAATTAATGACATTATCTTTTACATAAGTTGATACCCAGTGACTACCACTCATATACGCGGGTTCTAGATTACAAATAAAAATCGCTAATTTGTGATCGTCTGGCACTGTTTGGTCACGACTTAAAACATTTTTTATAGGAATCTTCAGATATTTACACCATTCTAGGAGATCAAAATTACTAAGAGGGATATTTACATCATATGGTGCTAGCGTCAAAGGATATCCCCCATTATTGTAATGCTGTTGAATGCGCTGTTTTTCCCTAGTAGGAGCCCGCGTCCTTTTTTTTTTCCCTGCGTACTGCGCGTTCCGCCCGCTCCTGTGCGGAACCGCGCTCCCTCGACCCCAAGAACCAATAAAAGAAGGTGGATAAGGAGGTGCTCCTATACGTGGTGCTCCACCATCTTGATATGCTTGATATGCTTGATATGCTTGATATACGTGGTGCTCCTCCAGTTTTGACACCTTTTCCCTGCGTTCCGCCCGCTCCAGTAAAAGCTTTTAAAAGTAAGGGAATTCCAAACCTTGCGATCATACTACCAATACCATTTCCTACTTGTTTATTTGTAATTTTAAAAAGCATATCTTTACCTAATTGATGAGCTCTAGCTAAGTCTGCAATTTGTCCTTTTGTTAAGAGATTATGCATCGCTGCTAATTGATAGAGATTTTTATTTGGGATTTGAAAGAGCTGCCCACCAGTAATTTTTCTAAGCAATTGACTTGCTCCTTCACTAGCTGCACCAGCTAAAGCAGATAGTGTTTTACCAATAGTTAGAGCTACTGTTCTTATTAATGGTAAAACAGCACTAAATATTCCACTACCACTTTGTTTTCGAATATTATTTTTTGTTATTGTATCCATTCCTTTCTGTCCAAAATAGTGGCTAATATCTTTATTTGTGGAGAGACTTAAACTTGTATCAAAATTACTCACATTCGTTGCTCCTATTATTTCTATACCATATGTATCTGCTAAATTAAAATTTTGTGAATTTTTGAAGTCAAAAAAGTATCGAATAACTGAAGATAAATCCCATCATTAATCAATTTACGATCCATCTGATTTTCTTCTCTCAAGATATCAGAATATTGCTTTAGAAGATATAAACACACAGCAGAGTCATCATCATCAACGGAAGTTCCTCTTATAACTTTATTACCCATATTTATAGCCTTTTCAATGTGAATCTCGTTATTATCATAATAATACAATGCATCATAAATGTTGGAGTCAACATCACTTGAATACTCCCTTATCCCATATAGAATCAAATCACATTTTTCCATTCATTATGCAAATCAACAGCAATGTCATGTTTCAAGTCAAAATTAATATCTAAGTATAATGTCCCAAGTAAAGGGTATTTATTCAAATGGATTAAAAATTTCTTATAAGTGGTAAAGTCTTTTGAGCTTTGTTGAGAGATATTCAGTGAGGTAGAAACGGCATTTAATTGGGTGTCGATATTCCACTTTGGAAATAATTCAGTGACGATGGTATATTCTCCATTCTCTAAAGATCTGAGACCGAAAATGATTCTCCCTAAATACCAATATAATTTACTATCACTTCCAGTCTTTACTTCTCTTCTTATTTCAAATTCAACAACTTTATTATTTACCCTATGAATCCCCATGTCATTCTGAATGATCTTTAAATTTCGTGTTTTGTTATCAGTTTTCCATAACCTCCCATCCTCCATTACAAAACAAAAATAATTTCTTTTATTTGTATTTGGATTAATAGCATGACTATCAACATATTTTTTACTTACAGCGTCATTATTATTATCAGGTAATCCCAGATTTATAATTTTTAATTCTTGCATATCAATCTGCTTACCCTTTTTTATTCTTTTATCAATTTCTATCTCATTATTATTGACATCACTTTCAATTGTTGATGTCACAACATCAACATAATTTTTTGTAACAGCATCGTCTTACTCAGTTGGTTCATCTAATATTACCCATATTCAGATAAGACTACATTGAATTTCTTCCATCAGTGAAAATAGTATTAGCATTTCTGTATGCTAATAGATCGCCTATTGTTGTCAGTTGTGGCGAATTTATAATGTTTTTATTATTGATATCTAGATCGCCTTTCATTTTAATAGAATTGTTATTTTCTAGAAGAAGTACTTTATCACTGTCTGCCTTCTTTTTTAACTCATCATCAATATATATTAGCATCACTGAAAACTTCACTGTTAATGATATTTTTCCCTTTTAAGTCAAATGAATTTCCATCATTAGTTTTCAGAAATTTTAAATTTACGTATTCTTTATTGACAGCCATTTTTACATCTTTTAAATAATTATTGTAATCACCAGTAGGAGAGACATCATCTTGTGTCTCTAAATCAGTTATTTTCTTGTCACCCATATATAGATTTCCTGTCATCGCTTTTTACCATTTATCCAGACAAATTCACTATCTACATATCCTTTGGTAGTTGGTTGAGCACTTCCTGTAGGTCTAGGTAAATCATAAATCCGATTTTTTCCATATCTAGATTTCCTTTCAAGGTTAAGTTTCCATTTATCGTATTACTTCTATCTAATT
>OX393573.1:8269767-8274767 GCA_947652115.1 Blastomussa wellsi
GCTATTTTGTTAGGTTCCCAATTTATCTCACACTTGTTAGTTATAAATTCAAATGTAACTTCAAATTAATTCTACTTTCAACTGAAGATGGTCGTTGAACGACCGAAACATGTCTTGCAAACGTAGTTTCAAATGTGTCGTTATTTTTATAAAAATTGTTTCTAGTCTGCTCCTTTCTAGATCATATGGGTTTCAGTAATGGTACTCCTCAATCTCAAGGTGAAAAAGGTGACAAAGGAGAACAGGGTGAAGGTTTTCATTTAACTGCTGACAATGATTACCATATGAAAAATAAGAGATTAACGAATCTCTCAACTCCTATAGGTGATTCTGACGCTACAACTAAAAAAATTGTCTCTGACTTGTTAAAGACTAAAGCTGGAACAAATTATGTCAACAATGAACGGAATGTGAGTAATTTCGAATCTACCAATCAACGCATCGCAATGCATGCTGCCGTTGGCCCGTTGGCAGTTCAAAAGCCCAAGGCCGCCTCCCATTTGTAGATTCGAATTAACTCGCATTCTTCAGATTCCTTTGGGCACGAATCTGGCACCGATCATATTGAGAAAGCTGTTTTTTGGACTTCAGGATCGCTTTTCTCGGAAACGTTTGGAAGGATGAAGCTCAAGCTCGGCTCAAGTAAGAAGTAAATTTATGCTCGATCAGATGCCGGAGTTTCGAGGTGAGAATTAAAACAGTCTAGTGTCAGTTTGGGCTTGAACCGGACAAGGTCATGGTCGCCTATATTTCTGTGTCTGAGTAACAAAGCGACTGTAGTGATCTCTAATTTTGTGAAAATATCTTAGCTCACCTTTTTAAGACAAGATGGCGGAACTATGACCACAAGTTGAACGCCTTCCCTACACCACTCTGCGCGTTTTTTTCCCCAGAGAGTACCGTGCGCGCCTAGCTGTTCGATCGAGATTTTTTCCGGGTTTACAAATATAATCTCACCAAATTATATACACACGCGCGGACTCCTATTAATGCCTCATGGGCAATAACTGAATTGCCAAAAGTCTAACAAAAACTGACTAAACAATGCATATGTAGTACAGTATTAACGGTAAAAGCATCTTTTCAATAAGTGCTGTATATGAAAATGTACTAGAACCCTCATATAAGAACCTGCTTAGATTTGCTTGGCTGAAAAGGTTCTTATATTTTGGGGTATCAAAATGGCAAATTTCTGCCAGCAGGTTCTTAACCACTAGGTTCTTACGCGCGGGTTTTTACTGTATTGTTTAGTTTTGGCCAGAATATTTTTTTGTTACCCGATATTTCTATATATTTTTTCTGACTTATTTCCCTGATAGCAAGTACTCTTCAAATTAAACTAGCTCAAACTGCCATTCATATTAACACTTACGGTCACTTACGTATATGGCTGGAATATTTATTCGTAAACGTTCGCATGAATTAAACAGGAAGTCTATCCTATTTCTTAAAAGTAAACAAAGTCTGCAGATAAGGAAAAAGAAAAGCCGACAACCCATCCAAATACTAACCCTGACTAACAGGGCTTAACTTCAGTGATCGGAATGGAATTTGTCATTCCTTGCTTCCTTGTGGTATCAGTGACAAAGGGCTTAGTTCATGCAAAGAGAAAACATGGTTTGACTGATTGAAAAGATCTTTAGTTTAATTTGGCACTCTCCTGTCTAGACTACCTTTTATTTCCCGCGGGTTTACCTTAACCTCTAAACTTAGTTCTTTGTCTCGTCTGGAACCGATACTACAAGGAAGCACCGATTCTATTCCGGTCAACGAAGTTAGGCCCCTTCAATATGGTTGGCGAAATGGTGCAAAATTCACAAAGTTTATATTCATTCACATTCAATGCTATTATTATTATTAACCAATATATTTATTCACATTCAACAACTAAGTTTTTATTCAAGAAATATATTTATTCACATTTAACGACATATTTCGCGATCTCAGTTCAAAAATCGGCATTGATGTACAACCAGTCTACACCAATAAGAAACTTGAACAGGACCTAAAGCTTAAAGAAATCAAACCACGCATCGTAAATCAGCATAGCGTTGTTTACTGTTTTAAATGTGATTTGTGTGATTCAAATTACGTCGGATATACGACGCGCCATTTGTTTCAACGCGTTGCTGATCATCGATACTCTGCCATTGGTCGCCACCTGAGAGATGCCCATGGGAACATTGACTTACTCAACGAGAGCCAGTTTAGAATGCTTAAAAAATGTGGCACGAAATGGGATTGTCTTGTTTATGAAATGCTGTACATAAGAACAATAAGACCCAATTTAAACACCCAGAGCGACTCCATCAGGGCCAAACTCTTTGTTTAACTTTTAATGCCTTTTAATTTATTCACCGCCTCACTATATAGACTCTATATATACTAGATTTTATTATTCTACTTTTACTTGATAATGACGTTCTGGAAACGTCGAAACGTCGTGTCATGCTTTCTAATATTTTATCGCAGATTTTTATCGTCAAATGTTTTACCAAATCTTAACTTATTCGAATATTTCTTATTCACGAATATATTCACTCATATTTCTGGGATGTATTGATTCACATTCAACGGTTTATATTCGTTCACATTCACGATCGAAACATTGGTTCAACACGCTGCAATATTCATTCGACATTTTCTGTGCACCCGCTTTAAACAATAAAAAAAGGAAAACGGAGAACATGAAAAAAGATGATAACGTTGCGAAGGAAATGGATAACTTGTTTTCACATTTCAAAGACGATGTCCATCAACAGCTCAGCTAAGTACATCTCTTCTTTGTTTTCTGTTGTTATACTGATATTTTTACCGTGTTTAAATAAAGATTTCATTCATTCATTCATTCAAAGTGTGGTTGTCGGGACACAACACTGAGGTAGAGTGCTTTGAAGACATCTTAAACGAAGTGAACTGAATCTTTGAATGTACACGAACGAGGTTTAATTAACCAAGTAGCAAGAATCTGTAAGCTAGTACACCTTCATACTGCCACCAGTTCAACAAGGGTGCGTTCGTATTCAACCGCTAAACGAGTGAAAACCTGGCTCCGTTCTGCGGAAAATTTTCGTGTTTACGTACTTCCTTACGCGCGTCCTTTCCACACACGGGGAGCTTGTGTAAAAACCCAGGTTTGTAGTGTACTTAAGCCGGGATATATCGTGGAAGGCTGAAAAATATGTATCAAGCTTACAAAACTGCCAAAATATTGCTGAAAGCACAAAAAGTACCTGTCATTTTACACTTATCCAGGTTGTCTTTTTTTCATGGAGAATGTTGAAAATACCATTTTCGAGCCTCTAGATTTCAAAATTTTCTGGGGGAACATGCCCCCAGACCCCCCTAAGAACTCGCGCTTCCGGCTCTCGTTTTCAACCCCCCCCCAGTTTAAAATACGCTCCGCCGTCCCTGAAATACAAGCGTTACACTGGCAAGATCTTTTTTTTCTGCAGCTCTCGATCTCCTACATAAGTGCTTGAACGGGAATGAAACACTGCGGAAGTAGGAGTGAGAGAGAACATCCAAATAATGCTAGAGTTTCCTCGTAGAAACGAGTCAAGTTCATGCCCGAGTGAAGTGCGAGTGACGAGTCAAGTTCGAGTTAACGTTTTTTTCTTTCTTCTTTTCGCCTTTTCTTATTTTTTTAAAGTAAATATAGTTTCATTTGAATATATGTAATTGCTATTGTCAAACAAAATGTCTCGGGGATGGTATAAATAAAAACAACAAATCCGGGCGTCCGCTTTGATTTCAAGCATGCACTTGTACCAGAATACGCCACGCAACGTAAGATCTTGTAGAAATTCTAAAACAAGCTTTTTAAAGATTTTTTAAAGTGATTTCAAACGCTTAAATTTGGGTTTGTTGGACGAAGCTAAACGGAGAAAAATAGGGGGACGACCTTTAATATCACTGTTTAAAGTCATCCCAAAAAGTTAAAAAAGAAGCCGTAAGAATGTCAAAAGGAGGTGCTCCTTAATGTCACTAACATATTGTTGGAAAACGAAGAAGTGATTTCAAACGCTTAAATTTGGGTTTGTTGGACGAAGCTAAACGGAGAAAAATAGGGGGACGACCTTTAATATCACTGTTTAAAGTCATCCCAAAAAGTTAAAAAAGAAGCCGTAAGAATGTCAAAAGGAGGTGCTCCTTAATGTCACTAACATATTGTTGGAAAACGAAGAAGAGAAAAGACAAGGTGAAGTTCTTTCTGCCACCCATGGTCACCCATCCAACTACTCACCGCGCTTAACAAAGCTTAACTTTTTCGATCGGAATAGAACTGGTATTTTTTTCTAAAAAGCTCTAAACGAGCTGAATTTATTAATCACCAGAATGAGTTTACATCAAACAAATAGACGAGACAAACTGAGAGACTAAGAGAGAAAAGAATATCAAGTGCACATCCTGCAGGTATTCTTCTACAGCAACTAAAACAGACGACAAATAACAGCAAATCCCTTTACAGCCAGTAATCTTTATTCAAAACAGTTTATACATCAATTTACTTTTGACGTGTTTGGAAACAGTACTGCTGCTTCTTAGAAGTGGAGTACAAAATAAAGAAACACTGGCTATTGTTCGTGTAGCCTAGCTGTTACAGGCATTCGGTTCAGTAGCTGGGGAGCAGCACGAAGAACGAACAAACAAACCCATCTTTTCCCAATCTTTTCCGTAATTACCGAACCCCGGACAGGAAGATGCGGTGTGAACAGGCTACTTTCAGGACGTTTCACTGCTGTCCAAACATCACCAACGTGATGAGCTATTTTTAGTTTACCAAGTGTCAGTCCACCGAGAGCACGTACGTAAGATTTTTATCACTATTTACCACTTGTTGATAAATTGGAAAACAGACAAAAGTCTCCAACAGAATAGACTGAATCTCACAAAACACTTCAAACTAAAAAAAATTAAACCCACTCAGTACTTAATATCTGTTCTTTCCAAAATACGAGGTTACAAACCTATCTGTGCCTGTTTAAATATTCTCCCCC